>KZ651978.1:160130-177783 GCA_001010745.2 Gerris buenoi | reverse complement strand
TTTTTTTTCTTTTGGGTTTTAGTCCTGTTCGAAAGCTTAGGCCATTACAGGACGCGGGTTATCCGACCACTTTACTCATCTACTCGATGAGATCATCAGTGTGAAACATGTCTGACCCCTCCGGGATTCGAACTCACGCCGGGGTTTTAGACCTTGGTTTCAGAGTCTAGTTATGTTTAATATAAATAAACATTATATCTTTTATATAATCGAGTAGTGTCCCAACAACGACGACGACAACGACAACGACAACAACGACTCACCTCTAAATGATTTATAACGTTAAAAATTGATGCGCCATAAACTGGGATTGAACCAGTGACCTCCAGCGTAAGAAGAGTGACCGCTAGCAATGAGCTACCAAACCAGATTGAAACTTCCGGCCTTAAACTTTGTATTTAAACAGTAGTATCCTACCTGTACCTTTAATATCTATTTAAATTTTTTGATCATATTTTATTATGCCCGTTATCACGGGCATAACGGCTAGTAGGTTATAATGCATAGATTACTATTTAGATACACTTTACACTGATACTATCAAATAGGTATATGTGGATATACTTTCTGCAAAAGTCTAGAAGAATTTATCCATAAAATTGACTCATAAATCATCAAGCTGGAATTTTGTGTATAAGTTAATTTTTTAGTGCCCTTTAAGGATATGTGGTCGGCTAAGTTTGTCTGCGAGTCCTATCCTGGCCATAGGCTTTCTTTGAGTGGGGGTATCAAATAAATGCTACTGATAAGGATATTTGTTGACAACCGTCTGTGGAGACAGAAAGACAAGGAACAGACCAATAAGACAAGGACCACTGACCACGTAGTTCGGATTGAGCTCACTTGAAAGCGTTAGTATATGGGTGTAGAATATGTGGTCGGCTAAGTTCGTCTGCGAGAAGTAGCTTGGGCATAGGCAGATAAAAAAAAATTGGTCTGCGAAGAGCGGTCATCTATTCTAGGCGGAGAATGTGATTCACACGATCCTGAGGGCAAAAATAGATAGTAGTACACAAGTACTTCCCTGCGATATTTTTACGTAAGATTTTTGTTTTTAAAATGACAAATTCATGTTGGTAAGTTAGTTGTAGTTGTTCTAGATGTTTTTAGAATGGTACAAGAGTGGAAGGTGTGTTTCTAGATGTATAATTTAAAGGTACGATGTTATATTTCGGTTCAGGTTCGTAATAAAGGAACTGGTCCACTGCATTCGAATTCGAATATAACAGGTTTTCCGCGTTAGATATACCTCGTATCTACACACAAAACTCTTTCAGTACGTTTATACATCTTAGGTAGTTTGTTATTTTTGTTCTAACTATAAAATGGAAAAAAAACTATGCATCCATTTTTGTTTATTACATACAGAAAGATTCTCTATTACTTTATATACATGTCTTATCATTTTGGTTATATCCATCTGAAAAATTATGTAATTTGTTTTTATTTTGCAGTTACTATTTTTCAAAATCGTGTCTACTTATCTTATATTAAATTAGTTTATTATGCAATATTTTTTTAGGTAATTTTGGAAAAAATATCACTATACATGATCTTTACTCGGAACTGTGTTATATTCTAAATTAACTTAAGAAACACATATACGATGAATAAATATATAGTTTTAATACTTTTTAATTTAGTTGAAATATAAGTTAATATTAATAGTATATTACGCGTCGAGTGTGGAAAGTAGCATTTTGCATGCGAGAGTGGAGTTTACACCCGAGCGACAGCGAGGGTAGTAAAACAACACGAGCAATGCAAAATGCCGTTTTCGCGCGAGTTGCGTACCGTACTTTATCTGCGATTGTTTGATTTTAATAATAAATACAGAAAAAAACAATAAACTTCCTGTATGTAAGCTCGTATTTCTCTTTTAATAAAGATGACATCAATTCGTTAGTTGTATTTTGTGCCGAATTAATTATTTCGGAAGGCGTATTATTCTCCTCATATTCGTCATAATCACTCTTTGATTTTCACTAAAAACTCGATACAAACAATTACTTTTATTAAATAAACATCAAATTAGTTATGTTAAATGTAAACAATTTCACTAATCGTGCGTAAAATTGAAGAATTCTCCTTCTTTACGGCGCTAGCGTGGTAAAGAAGAGGAATTCTTCAAAACTAGGAGACACGCATGCGCAATTACAGGTGCGCAAAGAATCACTTTCTACGAATCTAAACAGAGATACAATGTTTATCAATCGTAGATAAAACTTATTTATACTCATATCATCATACTTTGTAAATCTGACTGCTCAGATTGGCCAACCTATGTGAAAGAAAAAAAATAAAAGGAAGGTTCCCAAACTGTTAGGTTTCCTTGAATGTTTTCATTGCAGTGCGAATAGTCCTAAACCTGTTCCAACCAGACATGATTTTATTACAGTACACTGTTAGCGCATGCGTATAAAACCTGTCCTAAACGATTCCCGAACAATCCGCGGGACGATACAAAGGACTGCACATATAGGGCGGTTGGAACAAACCTAATTTTAAACGTCGCGCCACTTTGAGCAAAATGTATTCTATGAATAACTTTGATAAACACACCTTTTTAACTTTGAATAATTATATTGACAAATTACGACAGTAAATTACCACCAATGATCAGTAATTATGCACCAGTATTATAAGGTTAATTTATATGTAATAATATAGAAGGCTATAATTTCTTTATATAATTATAACCTTCCGCCTGTTTTTATTTTCTATGTAATAATAATACAGAAGGTACCAAAATCTCATTTATCAGTTTTAAAATAAATCATAGTATTTTTTTAAGTTAAGGTTATAACCTTCCACTATTCGTTTATAAATACTAGTCGGCTACTAGAAGATAAATACAACGAAGACTTTTTGTACCGGAAGGTTACAATCTATTCTCTTTGGTTACAATTGAACCTCGTAAACAAGAGAAGGTTATAACTTGTAAAGATTTGCGTAACTGTACTCTGTAGTCTGTATAGTCTCACTCTTTAACATGTTATATTTTATGTAATACGTACTATTTAGTATTTTTTCTTTATGATAAATTCTTTATAATTAATGATTAAATTATAATAGTAAATTTTTTTCAATTCCTTTAATTTGTACAGCCAAAAAATTGCGAAACAGAAATCTTTCGGAATAAATTTTTCTTAAAACTATTTTGAACTTTACAAGGCTAAGATTTATAATAAAGAATACTAATGAGACTGTTCTTTGTTTGAACAAAAGAAGTATTTTGATAGTTTTATTTCGCTGAATAATATTCAATAAGACTAACAATTTATCATTTCTTTATGATAAATCCTAGTCATTACTTTTAAATACACTACTCATTATACCCCGGAGTATAAGTAATGTTGATATAATCACATTAATCTTTGAAATCAAAACAGCTCACCTAAATTTCATGAAAGCTTAATTATTCCCTTTATTGTTATTAAATAATAAAATTAAGGAGAAATAGACTGCCAATTTGTGTTTTGTGTGGCACATAGCTTCCACTCGTCCTATTTCGTATGGTTGTAAAATTATTTAATTTTCCCCCGTTTTTTTACATCGGTCATCATAGTTCTGATTTTTTAACATGAATTACAACACGTTCACTTTAATGAAACTCTTTAGAAATATATATCTGTAAATATATTCATATTTAATACTGAATTCTAGCTAAAGATTTTCTTTTGCGAGGTGTCTGTGTTCACACTAACGTTTTTAGTGTTTTTGCAGAACTCAAAAATTGGTAAAGTACGAGCTCTCTTCTCACTATTTTCTTGAAAGGGTGTGAAAAAATTGTGATCAAAACATTTCTTTTTATTAAAAAATATATATATTATGTTTATTGCACTAGGGAAATTAGAAAATTACTCCAATGAAAATTTGCTAAAGAAAATGAAACAAATACTTAAAACTGATACGGTACAATATAAGCTATTTTTATATTATAACCTGTTGTTCAGTTTAACTATAACATGACTATAACCTTCCGGTACAAAAAGTCTTCGTTATATTTAGCTTCTAGTAAACGGCTTACTAATTCTCAACAATTTCATGTAACCTTCCTTATTTGTTTGTATAATAATGATTTAAGTGAATTGGGCAATTCTAAACCAACCTTTTTTTTTACCAAGTTCAAGATTATAACCTTCAATTTGTTCTCCATTATAGTACAATCTCACTAACTTACTTATAATAATTCTACGTCGTAACATTTTTTTATTTTTTTTTTTGTAAAAGTATTATAACGCATGTCTTAGTTGTTTTTAAATTTGACAATTCTACAATAACCTTCCTTTATTTTACGTAAAATCTAACTAATTTTTGAATAATTCTACGTTATAAAATTTGATGTTTGTGTAGTATACTTTGTAACATTTGACTTGTACTTTTTAAATGTGAAAATTCTTTACCTTTACTCCCTGATAACAACAAACTAATAACAATCTACGATAAATAAATAAAAGTATAAACAAAATTATAAATAAATAAAAGTATAAATAAACTGATAAATAAATAAACTGATACTGATAAATACAAACTGATAACAATCTACGTTATGACTTATTTCATTTGTGATGATATTTATGAAATGGCTTACTTATTTTACTACGTTTTTATTTGCTTGCTTTCTTGTTTGTTTGTTTGTTTGTCCAGTACAAATCTTGCAATCGATTTTTAAACTTCCCGAGTAGCTAGACATTTGAAACTTTTAGAATAGCACAGAACATGATGACAATGCATATTTCAATACTTTTAGCCATCTTCCAGCAGCATATAATTTGTTTTCAGCAAATTTTGCTGTATTGAAAGTTAGTTCGGAAAAAATCCGCGTTATTTTATTTGTTTTGACATGTCCCATATTTACAATCTTCATTTTGACAGGTTTCAAATTTATGATTTATGACAGAAAATTTAAAAACATAGTTTATAAAAAGTTCATTTTATCTAGCAATTATTATATAGAGCAGGATGGAGAAATTATAACATATGATATTTCATAATATAAAAACGTAAATATAATTAATAGGTAATGTATGAAACCCTAAAACGTACTTGCCTGTGATTTTTGTTTATTTAATGTAGTTGTTAATGTGTTGTTCTCTTGTTAATCTAATATTGTTGTTGTTGTTCTAAAGGTGTGGCTATGCGATGACTACAGCACGCCTGTAGATCTAGTCAGGAGAGTTCGTCCCTCGCCTTCCCTTCCTTCGCCACTAGATAATAATGTAAGTGCGAATTTTAATAATATTTTATTAATTCCTCTGTCATATCCTTATCAAAAAAATCCAAAGAATTCAGGAAATAAATCGAGTACAAAGTATAAAGCCTTAGCTTCTTCATAATGTAGCTTAAATTTGAAGGCGACAAGTGTTGCTTCCAAGCGGTGAAATATTGTGCTAAGCTATTTTATTGTTATCAGTGTGTGTTGCATCATCTGATAACTTATCATATCACAACTATCGATTGCTTTTGTTTTATAATTGTACTTTTTACTTTCTCACATCAAGAGAAAGTATTGTGATGGTGCGAAAATTCAAATTTGAGATTTTGATGGATTTACACGGTTTGAGGTCCCCTGAGTCCAAAAAAGTGTCTTTTAACGCCTGTCTGTCTTTTGTGCAAACGCGTGGAGTCACTGCGCCGGAGGAAATTTTAATTTGTGAGGAAATTTTTTATACATGTCCAGAAAAATCATACCTCGAGGAGAAATGAGAAATGAATTTTAGCTCCAAATTCGGGAGTGCTATCTCCCAAAAACATTTCCGACGTTTTAGATTAATAGATTCTAAAATAAAGTCCATTTAAATACAAATTTAACGATATAAGCTCGGAAAAATATAGTTATTAAAAAAAAAGAGAGAAGAAAAAAAGAAAATAGCTTTAAACGTAGTTGGAGAGAGGCCGGGTTCGATTACCCGTCGAGGAGAAGTTATTTTTATGATAAATTTTGATGGAATGTTTAATTAATAATTAAGTATAGCTACAAAAACTCGAAAACTAATAAATAGAAAACACTGGGCTAAGTAATTGTGAACTCGTATATAGTATACTAGCCGTTATGCCCGTGATAACGGGCAGAATAAAATATGATTTTTTAATATTAAAATTTAAATAGATATTATACTGTTTAAATAGAAAGTTTAAGGCCGGAAGTTTCAATCTGGTTTGGTAGCTCATTGCTAGCGGTCTCGCTTCTTACGCTGGAGGTCACTGGTTCAATTCCAGCTTAGGGCTCATCAATTTTTAACGTCATAAATCATTTAGAGGTGAGTCGTTGCCCGTCGCCCGTCGCCGTCGGGACTCTACTCGATTATATAGTACTAGCCGTTATGCCCATGATAACGGGCAGAATAAAATATGATTTTTAAATGATTTTTTAATATTAAAATTTAAATAGATATTATACTGTTTAAATAGAAAGTTTAAGGCCGGAAGTTTCATTCTGGTTTGGTAGCTCATTGGTAGCATTCCCGCTCCATACGCTGGAGGTCACTGGTTCAATTCCAGTTTATGGCTCATCAATTTTTAACGTTATAAATCATTTAGAGGTGAGTCGTTTCCCGTCACCCGTCGCCGTCGGGACTCTACTCGATTATATAAAGGATAAAAGTATATAAGAAAGTTTGACTGAGTTTTCTCGGGGCGATATTTAATTTTCAAAATTCTATGCAACCAATTCTTTTTTCTGGAACCATCAAATTCTTTGTATGGAATCTCGACTGTATATCCATAATTGTTGTTGAATCCCTTGCTTGGAATTCGTGATAGTAAAATCATACTTTTAAAACAATAATATGTAATGAGTTGGACGAACAACGTTATGACTAAATAGAAATTATGGATAGACATAAAAATTATTCTTTTACATTCTTCGACGAATTATATTACTATTATACTTGAATTTTGAATTCCTTGTATAGTAATGACCTCGTATATGATAAAGTTTGACTGAGTTGTCTCGGACCTATTTTTTTCTTAGTGATTAATAATCTTTTTAATTATTTCTGCTTATAAATTAATTATTTATAATAAATAGGTATTTGTACTGCGTCTATTTAGTACCTTGACCTTGTCCGGTTTTTTATATCTTATGCTATTATTATGAAAGATTGCCAACATATTTAATTGTACAACTGTGTGCTTACTCCTTTTTTGCGTTGTTCATAACAGTTTTTATGTAGAAATGATGTTTGACGCATTCAGCTTATGCGCAAGATTACAATAACATCCGAGACTGCGTTCCGAATCACTGAGTAAACAAGGTCAACCGAGAAGTAACCGGTGTGTACGGAATGACTAACCTAAAAAATCTTAGTGAAGGTCTTGCATCCAAGTTCTTTTTAGGGTTCCTTAGGTGATAATAGGCATACATAACCCTACATACATACGATATTTACATGTTGAAATAACATTTTAGTTTTTCCCAATCCCGCCTTATATAAAAGTATAAATGGATTCCCCCCCCCCCCAAAAAAAAAAAAAAATTAGTGTAAGGAGGGTAAATAAGTAGATAAATAATAATATAAATAATAAATAAATATAAAGATAAATAATAATATAAATAAGAGTATAAATAAGTAAGTAAGTAAATTAACATCAACAAATATAAAGTTATAGAAGAATATAATAATTATTTTTAAACTTTAATTAAAAGGATTAACTTGCCAATCAAATGTGTAATACCAATCAATGAACTACACAACACATATTATCTTTTACGACTATTTATCTCGACCACTCCTTCTTTAATAACATAAGTATAGTTATAGATGCAAGAACTGGACATTATTACAACTTTGTGCAGAGTTGTATGAATATTAAAGCTATGACACACGTTATATTCAAGGAAGAACAGGTAAGAAGGAGGGATCGGTTGAAAGTATAGGGTGGAACTATGCAAGGATCCGAGAAGGATACTCAAGACTTAACCAGGATCAGGATCAGAGTAATTGATTCCTGAGAAGCAGGATTCATCATTAGTAAAAACTTCGCTCTGCTACCAACAACTCTATCCTGGATCCTTAAATCACATCCTTACTAAGATAGAAGCCAACTCCCAATTATAAGTTAGCAACTTTGACCCCTCTCCAATGAAACCATTTTGGTTATTTTTGGCATTCAAGGACGATCAGATATTTCTTGCTACTGATCTACTGATATATCATTTATTCATTTCTTACTATCTTCATTATTTCTTGCTGGATCTACACCAATTTAACAATTTGTTCCTTTCTTGTGATCTTATTACAAGCTTTAGCTTCTGATCTAATTTAGCAATACCGTTTCTTTCTTCTTTTAAAGCTTATAGTATTTTGTTGCTATCGATCTACTGTAACTTTACCATTTCTTTCGTTTTTGTAAGCCTGGTATTTCTTATTTCTTGCGACCGATCTACCTTAATTGTTCTATTTCTTTCTTCCGAGTTTATCATTTCTTAGTACTGAACTGCTACTGCTAAAACTATCCCATTTCTTTCTTTGTTTTGATCTTGGTATTTCTTGCTACCGATCTACCGTAACTACACTATTTCTTTATTTTTGATTTTATTATTTCTTGCTACTGAACTACTGTAACTATCCTATTTCTTTCTTTTAAAGCTTAGTATTTCTTGCTACCGCGATTCATCGTGACTATACCATTTCTTATTTCCTTTAAATCTAAGTATTTCTTTCTACCGATTCATCGTGACTATACCATTTCTTATTTCCTTTAAATCTAAGTATTTCTTTCTACCGATTCATCGTGACTATACCATTTCTTATTTCCTTTAAATCTTAGTATTTCTTGCTACCGATTCATCGTGACTATACTATTTCTTTCTTTCTTTTAAGGCTTAGTATTTCTTGCTACCGATTCATGGTGGCTATACCATTTGTTATTTCCTTTAAAGCTTTGTATTTCTTGCTACTGATTCATCGTGACTATGCCATTTCTTTCTTCCTTTTGAGCTTAGTATTAATTTCTACCGAGACTTAACCCTTTTTTATTTCCTCTAAAGCTTATAATATTTCTTAGAGTAAATAAATGAACTTCTTTGCATATAAGTGGACTTTCTTTATCCATCTTCAGAATTTGGTATCGGGGATTTTGGAGTATATTATAGATCAAAGATATAATGATGCCACTGATATTAACACTCGTAACTATGCCAGTAACTCATAATTTTCTTTATTCTTTAGAGCTTTGTATTTCGTACTCTCGACTGTATATGAGTGAGTAATAGTTATAATTGTATGTAATTTATAATTATTATAAGTAAAAACTTAAAAGGTAACTAATTTTAACGAGCTGTCATCATTAGAATCAAAATTAAGAAATAGAAAGTTTTTTTTAAAAGATAAATTAGTCTTAATTAACAACTATATACTTCTCTGAAGTAACTAATTAGTATTATTAGTTGTTTTTTTTTTTAAAGAAAAAGTTTTTGGTTTTTAAAGTTGCAAAGAAAGAATTCTTTTTATTTTCGTTACCTCGGAAGTTTATATACTTATACGTTTAAAGTGCAGAGTAAGCTCGGAAAGGATTATATTGCTTTAACCGACAAGCTAAGCCGATTAGGAGAGAATCCAAAGGAAGAAGCTTCTAGCTTTAATAATAAGTTTGTTTTCGTCTGCTCAGCTGAACAGTTTGAGGTATTGAGATGAAAGGCCCGCCACCAAGACCAAGAGGCATTCTGATCAAAGCAAACTGCAAATTAGACGGCGAACCCCCCTCTCTTGTTTTTGTCTGAAACAACTCAATCGCAATCTAAAACCTCTTAAACCTTACTACAGACGGCTCTTTGCAACTAAACCTACAATCAGAATTAGCATTTCAAAACTCCCCAGGTTTTCAGATTAAAATAGTATCTTTATACGAAATACCATGAAATTTTATTATGTTTCTGTTCAAAGTATTCTGTTATTTAAGAAAATGATAAAATTAATTTAAAAAAAAATATTTAGAATCGCTGCTTAAATTAAAGTTTTTGTATGTTTTCATTTTGTTTTTTGATATTAAAAAACAACGCGAACAACGGCAATACTGCCTAAAAAAAAAGGCTGCTAATTTTCACTGTTTCCTTGTGTCTTATTATTGGAAGAAACACTTAAGTCTAAAATAAAGTACATATAATGAGATATTCTCCAAAAGGGATAAATATATGCATATACAGTGTGTTTCACTTTACATGAAGACACCCAAATAAATTGTTAATTAATTATTATTAAATTGTTAATTTAATAATAATAAATTTTTATCAGTGATAGTGGCCATTAAGACTAATATTTTTGTATGAAATAATATTTTATAGAGATATAGATTTTATAGAGATATTTTAGTGCTTAGCTACAACTTTTCTTAAAAATTTTTTGCTCTATCTTCAACGCTAATATGACTTTACTAGAAACTCTAGGTTTTATTTCCATTATAGTTGGCCAGATTTCGACACCAACAAAAATTCTTTCATACACAAATATTAGTCTTAATGGCCACTATCACTGATAAAAATTTAATAATAATTGCGTAACTAATGCAATTTATTTGAGTGTCTTCTTGTAAAGTGAAACACACTGTATTTAACTAAAAACTTGAAGGATTGTGCTTAAAAGATAAAAACAAATCAATAAAAATAATGTGACCCCACTATGAATTGAAAGTGTAGTTGTTTGGACATGTTTTAATTCCAAAAAGTAAAGTCATATTAAGCTGTGATTAAAAAACTGCTCTTCCCTGCGCTGCGTCGATCGCGTTTCAATCTGTGCCAGAGTTAAAGGAAAACAAATATCACAGATGTAACTGTGTTAATTTGTATAATCGTTTGTAGTTAAGGACGATACAGATTCGAAATCAAAAAAATTGTCCGATGTCTGAAACGGATTTCTTTCTATGTATTTATCTCTGTCTTTTTTCTGTGTTATGTGTTTTAATAATATTTTTGTAACCCCCCCCCCCCTTAACCAATAAGGTCTCCCTTTTATAATGCTAATTTTAATTAAATTTCAGCGGCTGTCCCTGTTCGATTTTGTTAGACTTAATTTATTCAGTTTTCTCAGTCAAGGTATTTTCCAATATGGCTAAATATTTCTTTGGTCTGTTTTATATTACCCTTTCGGAGCATAAACCTTAAAAGAATATATTGTAGTCGTAAAAAATAAAATCATAAAAAAGTAAAATATTACGTGGGCAGACCGTTTCCTAAATTTTGATGGTTATAGCCTTCACAGATGTCAACATCCTCCTTTAATGAAGATAACGACAGAACTATAAAATTTATGTATCATTCAAAATATGCCTCCCACGAATNTATATATGAATGTGTTTTAAGTATTAAGACATTTCTTTTTTTGATAATAAAAGGTTTGTGAAGGAAAAAATCGTCGATTTTATTAACTTTTGTTTTTAAATAATTGATTGTAAAGAAATAACAGATACTCTAGAAGTGCATGCATAAAAGTGACTGAGTAACATCAAGCTTTATGTATAAGTTAATCTTTTAGTGCCTTCTAATAATATGTGGTCGGCTAAGTTCGTCTGCGGGTCATAGCTTGGCAATGGGTGTTAATAAAACAGTCTGGTGGAGAGTGGGCCGCTTAAACCATATGTGATTTTCATGGACAATGTGATTTTCATGGACAATGTGATTTTCATGGACAATGTGATTTTCATGATCCTGAGTACAAAATTAGTTGCTAGAAATTTTAATAGATTAGACCAGAGGTGGGGAACCTTTTTACCATTGGAGGCCATATTTAAATTAGACAATCATAAAGGAGGCCGCATAAGTTAATACAATGGCGTAAATTGTAGGGGGGGGGGAATTATTGTGGTAACAAGAAAAGGGTACTACTTATTCAAAAAGCAGCTCCCCCCCCCCCATCACCAAAAAAAAAAATGTACAACTAATAAACAAAAAAAATCTCCGCGTCCAATGACAACTGTTTTGGAACGCATTCGTT
Organism: Gerris buenoi; assembly: GCA_001010745.2. Lineage (NCBI taxonomy): Eukaryota > Metazoa > Arthropoda > Insecta > Hemiptera > Gerridae > Gerris > Gerris buenoi. The sequence goes on along the minus strand of KZ651978.1, from coordinate 165,850 downwards.
AGAACATGTTATGCTGGTGCAATACAATATCTGCAGTACAATATCTTCATGTATCATGGGCATCGTCTGCAGTTAATTATTGGGGGAAATTTATGGCGGGGGGTCCGGGGAATTAAAAAAAAAAAAAAAAAAATTAATATTAATACCTCAAAACAGCGTTTTTATGCATTTCTGAGATGAAATTGAATATGAGGCGATAGGAAAAAATGTGTATTAAACAAAAAGGTTTTTTTTACTCTATTAGGTCTGGGGGGGGGGGAGCATGTGCCCTCTGTGCCCCCTCCTCCTGGATACGGAGGGGGGGGAGGGCACAGGGGCACAAAAAACTCCTATGTTTATTTTTTTTTTACTTCTCTTGGTTTTTTTAATTTTATAATTTTTTTATTAATTCTATATTTTTCTAAGAGCGTTATAGGGGCCACATAAAAAACTTATGGGGGCCGCAGGTTCCAAGTGGATTAGACCATCAAGTGAATAATAGTTTTTCACTTGCTATGTGACCGCGCTTTATAACTGTTGTAAATTTTATAAATCTTTATTAGATTTAACATACATGATAACGTAACCTTCCATGGTCTTTCTCTATATCGATTAATCGATTATATCGATTCATTCTCTTCTGGCGTCTCGTTAAAAATGTTACACGGTGCGTATTACTGATCTATTTAACTTCATTTAAAATTAAATGTTTAAATATTAAAAGTGTTTTTTATCCAAAAATCAACAATAACAATAATCTATCAAGCCACACAACTAAACATCAACTTGATTTTTGGTCTATACTAAATAATTTTTGTGCATAGGATCATAAAAATCACGCATTGTCCATCAAAATAGACGGGAAGACCATGTTTAAAGACCATAAGTTGTGTTTAGTAGTGTCTATCTGTCTGTGTGTCTCGCATTAAACTCCCACTGTTTGTGAGCTAGAGAATTGAAACTTATATACAGTGGAATCCAACATACACGTGTACTGCCCGCAAAAATATATAAATTTGTGATGTCCTTAACCCATTTACTGTCAACAAAAAATGCAACAAATTTCCGATTGCGCTCAAATTTGCACTAATTACAACTGTTTATATATAAGACTACATTTAAATTTAGTTTTGATATCTGCCGCTATTTTTGAAATATGACACTAAATAATTCTATAACTGCATATTTCACCGCTTGTGCTGAAATTCATATCAATTATACCTTTCTATAAAGATAAAGATAATAATTTCTTTATTTTTCAAATTAATATCTGCCATCATTTTGGAATTATGATTCTTTTTAGATTGTTACTCCCCTGTTTTTCTTTATAATATAAATCACTGGACTAAATAACTATTAAGACAAAGGGATGTTTAATTCAATGAACTTTGGAAACAAAGAAATACCACACTTCTGTTTTTATAAGGGAAGTAACAGTCTAAAAAAGAACATTCCGTACACCTTCTTTAGATTTTTACTACCCTCCTGTTATTTTTATAAGGGGCGTAACAATCTAAAGATGTGCTGGAATTATTTGGTGAGGAAAAGTTTCATGACATCCCGATTTTTATTTTTATAAAACACTTTGAGTTTCCTTGCTACGAATAAGCTCTTGAAAATTTTTCAGAGAAACAACTTTTTTTGGAAAAAAAGAAAAGAAAAAACAGTGTTTAATATGTCCTCGATCTTCTTTTAGCTGTGATAAACGACGAGTATAGTATTGACAGCTTTACATTCGTGTATAAATCACTGTCACTTGTATAAAACTAACGGCATTGAACTGTCACAGCCACTCAAGTGTGTTAATGGACCTTGCAAAGTGGACTCCTGAATTTTCGTACGTTATATATCCTTCTATGCTACTTTTTTGTAGCTTTTTCTTCTTTGCTTTTGAAAGTGGATAAGAAATGGTAAGCGCAGTAGCAGTAGCTATATGCTCCTGTGCTTTTCTTTTCTTAGAGATGCTGAAAAACCACTTATTTTAAAGATTTAACTTAGTCTTGAGTCTTAACTCACTGCGAAATCTTAGGCATAAGGTGAATGCGTCAAACGTCATTTCTACATAAAAACTGTTATGTGTACAAAGCAAAAAGAAGTAAGCACACAATTGTACAATTAATGATGTTGACAATTCTTCATAATAATAGCATAAGATATAAAAAAAACCGGACAAGGTCAAGGTACTAAATAGGCGCAGTATAAATACCTATTTGTTATGAACAATTAATTTATATAAGCAGAAATTATTAAAAAGATTATTTAAGATTACTAAAATTAATATTATTATTAATCACAGAAAAAAAATGGTTTTTCTCATGTACGAGATTATAATTACTTAGCCCTGTTTTCCCATTAGTTTTTGAGTTTTCTTATTATCAAAATTTATCATTAAAATAACTTCTCTTCGGTGGTCTATCGAACCTAGCCCATCTCCGTCGGCTTTTAAAGCTATATTTTTCAGGAACTATATTTTTTTTTTTCGGGGAACCCGCTTGCATTGTTTGCATTTAATAAATGGACTACATTTTAGAATTTGTTAATCAAAATAATTTCTTTTTGAAGTTATTGGGGAGTAGCGCCTCCAACTTTGGAGCTAAAATTCATTTCTCGATTTAGCTAGGGAGTACGATTTTTCTGAACAGTATGCCTAATTTCTAAAAAAAAAACGGCCAAATAGTTTAGGCTACACGCGTTTGCACAAACGACGGACTGACATTTTTTTAAAACTAATTTTTCGAACTCAGGTAACATCAAAGCGTGTAAATACTAAATACATCAAAATATCAAAATCAAATTTTTGTGCCGTCAAAATAATTTCTCTTTATTGGTCGTGATAATATCCCTTCTAGTATAATTATCTATTCAGACAGAGATATTTGGTCCAAAGAACTTTGAGACAAAGAATCGTCAATCCTCTGTAGATAAAATTGATGATATCCCTTTGTCTTAATAGTTAATTAAATACTAAGGGATATTATAACTATATATAAGTAAGGGATATTATATAAGTACCTCAGACCTAGTATAGGCATAAAAAGTACTCAACTAGTTATTACTCGCATATCACCTATTTTAGACTAGTAACCCTTTTTATGGGGTACTGAACTAAAAGAGTTCCCAATATTTTAACAAGTAAAATCTTTAAGCAGGTGATAGTACAGACAGGTGTTAGCTTTTTACAAGCATTTCTAAATAAAGATCTATTGTTAACGATTTTTCTCTCTTTGATTAGATTTAACTCTGTTCCCTTTTTTTTGTTCAGATCGAGATTTTAGAAGCTTACTGCGAGCCAAAGGACTGCAAGACTTATCTGGAACCGGGGCAGGCTGCAGCAAAACTATACACAGCCCCTGATACGTCAAACTATTCCCGACCCAGACCAGGTAACAGAAAATAAACATCTGCTTCTTTATCTTCTTCTTCTTACTGCTTCTTTTTGTCTAACAAGATTATTTCTTTTCTTCCTCACTTGTTCCTTTGATAAAACTCTACACATAAACAAAGAACGCACGTGACACGAGTCTAGGAAAAGATAAAAAAAACGTGTCATAATTCTTTCCTTGTAGTTTGTAGTCGTTTTTTTTCTGACACATCTTCATTTACCTTTTTCGTATATTCAAGGACAGTTACTGTTTAAACTTTTTTTTACTTATTTCATTCAGTTGAGAAAGATATATGTGATGTGATCCTCTACTAACAGTATTATCAAAGAATAAATAAAAACTATTTCTACCTTATATTTCGCCATTTCCGGTGATAATAGCTGTCACCAACTTTAGAGAAGTTTTCTAACATTTAAGCATCTGTGCGGCGGATGACATCATGTATATTTTTCGATTTTTTCAAAGTGTGATAACATAATTGATAAGAAGATTGATAAGGATATTTCTCTTTTAAAATGTTGAAACCATCTTTAGGTGTATTCTTGGACACGTGCTTTGAGTAAAGAAGGGATAGAGGAAACAATCTGATTTGAAAAGTGGTTAATTATTCTCTCCCCCCGAAACTAAACCTCTTTAGTTTCGTACGATGAGCTTAGTCCGTACTAAAGTGTCAGTGTTTATAAAGTATATTAAAATCCTTCATTTGCAGCATTAACTTGGGAGATCTGTACCATGTAAAAGGAAGTTTGTTTTCATGCAATTATATTTTCCCCCCTTTAGGTGGTGGACCACCTTTTCCTAAACTTTTAGGAGGTAAGGGAGGTATCCAATTTTGCTGGTTGGAAATTTGATTTAGGCGTAGAGAGGGAAATGGACTGTATGGTATAATATATATTGGTTTTAAACAGAAGATAAAATGAAATACAGAAAAGATATATAAGTAAGCGGTAAGTAGATCTTACCTGATACTGCAGCGGCGGTGAGTCGGGTGTCCGGGAAAAGCTTGTAAGATGCCGGAGTTGATGCACATATAGTAATAATGAACGATAAAATAAAAATAATTAATAAATGCGGTTTAACGATAGCGGTGGTTAGCGGGTTAACTATAGCGGTGGTACGGCACACGGTCTTACGTCTCGAAGCGGAAGGAAGAGAATGTAGATGCTGCCGTCGGATCCAAGCCGTACTTCACAATTCCGCTACTAGGTGGCAGCACGCACCAGACCAGGGGCTAGGAGGAAAATCCAGCTCCACACTTTATAAAGTATAATTTAAATAAATTATTAGAAATAGATATAATAAAAATAGGTACAAGATAAATATTGTCCAGGTGGCAAAATATTGGAGATTGGAAAAAAAGTTTTGAGTAAAATGTTATTATTTTTTATAGTAGAATCCAAATATGCTATCATAGTATTAGTATAGTACTTCCTACTAGAACGGGTAGGACGAACCACTTATTCGAACCTTGCAATTAAGCCATCACTTAGGCAATTTTTACGCCCCGTGGTGGAGAGTTCCAGCTAATTCACACATCATACATTTGTACATTATACCGCCGAAGTGAGTATAGTGTGGTCATTAGTAAGCTATATAAGCGTGGGGGAAGAGTGCCCCATAGGGGTGTCCCGTGTCCCTAGCCCTGCACAGTCTGTGATTCATGGATGCAATTCAGAGTATCATGGCACGGGATCGAACCCACGACCTCGAGTTGCCTCAACTTATTGATAACTGAGCGAGAGCGCTTTAATATCCTTGGTCACGCTGGCTCCCTATCCCTAATATTCAGAGACCTTCAAATGCCTTTTTGCCATGGCGCCACACTAAAATTCCACATTTTGCCCATTTTTCGGTAAAAAGCCATATTTTGCCAATTTTCAGTAAAATGCCACACTTTTTGCCACATTTTGCCAAATTTAAAATTGCATATATTGCATATTTTGGGCATTGTTGCATATTTCCAGCATAAGTGCATAGTATTGCATATTTTCGCATAAATATTCTACTTCTTTGTTAGAAATTTCCACTAAGGTACATATTTTATATGGTTTTTCTATTCAAACATATATTATTTAGGTACCAAACCTTTTAAGGATTAGAAGACATTCACTGTCTAACGGTGCAAGTAAACCCCCTGTCCTAAGCTTCTGCAAGGACAGGGGGTTTACCAGTCCCTACTGGTTGGTACCCTACGAAGGCTTGTTTTCTTGTTTTTCGACTTAATCCCGGTCAAAGCTACCGCTGACGATTCATAGAGTGCTGCCCTTATTATTGGATTAAAATGGCTTCGTTACCCAAATGAATGCACAACACGTGCATTAGAGTATTACATTAAGGTCATAGAGGGCTTCGAAGAAT
>KZ651978.1:148762-159595 GCA_001010745.2 Gerris buenoi | reverse complement strand
CCCCCAGTTTCATTAATTTATCTCAACTCGTTCAAAAGTTGAAAGGGGAGACTTTTGGACCACCCTGTGTAAACAATGAACAGCTACACAATTTTATATGTTTTTAAATGGATAAGTAATTTTTGGAAACAAACTTAATAATTGAAACGTTCAGCAATAAAAACAAATCCAAAGAAATAAACCAAGTACAAATTGAACCGAAAACGTAATATTGGGAAACCTAAGCCTCAGGCTAAATTAATCCTGGAGTTGATGACAGGGTAGGGAGAGGGTAGAGGGAGGGGTGTAGTGTCTGTAAATTAGAAATTTGATAGCCCCAGGGTTATTGATTGAAAGCAGTCATTTTTGGTAGCGGATTTAAAACCCTTGTATTTATTTAACGAACTGAGATAAAACAAAAAAAAAAAAATAGAAATAAAAACTAAAATTTAATGTTTACCCTTGGGAGTCAGTATACCTGTCTGGATTAAATTACTTACCACGTCTGCTGGGTCATCATATGAATCAAGGTCGTGGGTTCGATCCCTCGCCGCAATACTCTGATTTATATGGCTCACTAATGATCACTTCATAGCGGTGTCGGTGTTGGTGTTGCTAAAAGAATTTATGTTTGCGCTGAGCGAAGCGAAGCTCTTATACTACACTTTGCATTTTTTCTGATGCATACTCCTCCTGAACGGCTGAGCCGATCCGCACAAAATTCGGCACGGTCATAGTGACCAACCACAGGACGGTATAAATTTTAAATAGTCCAAATTGGTGCTCGGGAGTACGGGTCAAGGTGAAATGAAATACTATTCTATTCTACCATCTTGAGTACGGGGTACAAAAGTTAATTTTATATGCCCTTCAAGATGCATGTCGTTGGAAAGATCTTTAAGAGTACAACTTTTGTCATATTTTCATTTATGAGGAGTCATTCTATTGGTAAATAGGAAAAAAAAGATTAAAATACACGCTCAGCTCAATATTGCAAGCATTGCACACCTAGTAAAAAGTTGTTTTTCTCATTTAACTGGATGAACTTAGAATTTTTTCCTGTCCTTAAATTCCAATTTTACATTTATAGCTTACGTGTTGAAAGCGAATATGACGTGCCGTATGGAACTTCGTTCTAAAATGAAATTTTTACCCAATTTAACTTTCCAAACTTTCGACTTTAATTTGTTTTTCTTCGCTTTTGATAGTAGCTTCAATACAGGTATCCGCGAATAATCAGGGTTAAGTACGCGAATGTTAATATTAAGTCACAAATAAATTCTCGCAAATAGGCGAATTCGCGAAAGTTAATCACGCGAATGTTAGGAATTTTTATCCAATTTAACTTTCTTCTTAAATTTGTTTTTCTTCGCTTTTCATAGTAGCTTCAATACAGGTATCCGCGAATAATCAGGGTTGTTAATTAACGCGAACGTTAAAATTAAGTTACAAATAAATTCTCGTGACTCGGCAAATTCGCGAAAGTCAAGGATTGACAGTATATATTAGAGTATATAAGCATATAAGAAAGTATTAAATACATGAAAAGAAGCCACCAAGTTTTTTTGTTCGTTAGCAATTGATGCTGTTGTTGTTGCATCTTGTATTCTGTATTGTGATGTTGTTTTGTAGTTGTTCTAAAGGTTAGCGTGTATAGTGATGCTCGAGGCTTTGTACACGTTTCCTTCTCAAGGCTTGTATTTGTATATTTTCGCTTGTATAAACACAAGTTTGTATTTAGTGACGTCTACTCACTTCAGTTCCCTTTCAACTCTTGTATAATATTTCACAAACATAGCTTTGTGTTCTTTACTACTAAAATTTTTTTTCTCTTGAGTTTTTGTTTTCTTTTATATCTCTTTAAAATTTTAGTTTTTTGAATTTTCAAAAAAAAAAAACTACCTCTATATTATTCTTAACAATTCCTACATTTTGATGAAAACAAAAAAATTCTCTTGACTTTTTTTTCTATAATTATTACCTATTCTATCTTTATATGTATATTAAAAAATCCTTAGAGGAAATAGGAGACAATTATTTTGATTTTGATGTCTGTTTATACGAAAAGATTTTCAATTATAATATACTGTAGTTTGGGTGTACATAAAAAAACGAATTTTTAAATTTAAAAGCTAATAATTTCAAGATAAAATGAACTTTGTATATACTACGTTTTTAAATTTTCTGTCATAAATCATAAATTTGAAACCTGTCAAAATGAAGATTGTAAATATGGGGTATTCCAAAACAAATAAAATAACTTGCGGTTTTTTCCGAACTTACTTTCCATACACAAACTTTGCTGGAAATGAATTTAAATTTTGCTGAAGTCTCTTTTAAGTTAAACATTATCTAAAGAGATAAATTTTTGACTTTAGCATAGACTTTGATAATATCATATTTGTTTACAATTACATATCTCTAATTGGTATCCTGACATTGACTAGAAGGATAATATTCCTTTTACTTAGTATTGACTAAAAATATATCCTTTTTGACTAGAAAGATGTCCTTTTTGTCTTACTAATGACTAGAAAGATGTCCTTTTTGATTTGCTTTTGACTAGAAAGATGTCCATTTTGACTTGCTTTTGACTAGAAAGATTTCCTTTTTGTCCTACTATTTAGTAGAAGATATTCTTGTTGTTATACTATTGACTAGAATGGTATCCTTGTTGCCTTAATATTACTAGAAGATATTGTTGTTGTTGTTGTACTATTGACTAGAAAGACATCCTTGTTGCCTTAATATTTACTAGAAGATATTCTTGTTGTTATTCTATTGACTAAAATGGTATTCTTGTTGCCTTAATTTTTACTAGAATATATTGTTGTTGTTGTACTATTGACTAGAACTAGAAAGATATCCTTGTTGCCTTAATATAATGCCGTTTGGGTCACAATATGTACCTAATTGAAAGATATTCTTTTTGTCTTACTTTTGACTAGAAAACGATCCTTGTTATTTCCTGAAGTTATTTATTAATAACTATAATTAAATCATTTTTCTTTATTTGGTTACTTTTTAATTTTTTTTCCTTTTTTAATTAATCTTTTCTTCTTTTTTTTTTTTAAAAAAAAGGTTTTGGTTATTACTAATTTGTTTGTTTTTTCCCTTTTTAATTAATCTGAAAAAGAAAAGCTCTTTTTCAGATTCTCTTTTTTGGTTCTCTTTTATCTTACGATCATTTTTCCCATGTGATGTATCTTTTTGTTTTGAAAGAAAAAAATGATTGATATTAAGTGAGGAAAAGGATGCAATGAGAGGTCCTTTTATTATTTCGTTTGTTAAACAATAAAAAAATTAATAAATAAATAGTTTTAAGGATTTCTCGTCCAAGTTTTGTTGTTCTTCCATTGTTCGTTCTTGAACAGAGAGAAGTATTTCTGTATCTATAGCGAAATACGTCAGTGACATTAATCTATGTATTCAGATGAATCTATCTATATGAATTCGAATTCATTCATAAGCTATACTCTCCCTTTTTGTTTGCAGCGTTTGTTTTATCAACTAGGTCAGATAGTGTGTGAAAAGNCACCATTCGTTCGAGGAGCTTACAGCAGACACTGGTAAGAGCAATCGGTCGGAAATGCTCAACATTGTCTGGTGACTTCCCCTTCTTTAGAATAGGAACGACCTCAGCTTTCTTCCATACACTAGGCACATTAGTCGACCACACCATGTTGAGGAACTTCAGTAGCACGTCTTTTGCAGAGCTTCCTAATTTAGTTAGAAATTCAGGAATGATATTATCTGGGCCAGGGCTTTTTCCATGTTTTATACTTCTAAGTGCCACCTCCATTTCTGGAGTTCAAAGTTTCTATTAAAAAGGGAATCTTCGTCTTTGTTCAGACAAGTTAGTGGAAGCTGTATGTTAAGGGCTTTGTTTTTATTAACAGGTGCGAAATTGCTGATCTTAGCATAGTGCTTGTTGAAGAGGGTTGCTATAGACTTGTCATTAGTAAAAAGTTTGTTTCCATGCTTCATCGGGTTATTTTTTACTTCATTTTCTCTGTTCAGCTTAGAAAGAAATTGGTGTGCCGCAACACCGTCCCTCCTGAAGTCAAGGTTTTCCAGAAATGTCCTGTAGGAAGTTCTTTTTGCTTGGATTATATTTCTTTTTAGCAGTGCAGACTTCTGCTTCAGGTTTGAAATATCTTGTGTTCTTCCAGACTCTGCCTTTAATTGTGCTTCATCACGCTCAGTTTTGAGTTTGTCAAGGGATTCATTCCAAAATGGAGTATAATTCTTCACATTACCTCTAGGTATAGTTTTTCTACTACACTCTCCAATAATATTCATTATTCTTGAGAGTATAGTATCGGTGTTTCCTTCCAGAACTTCGCGTGTCATCATCTCATCTGTTAACTGAAAATACTTTATCCAGTTTGCCTTACGTAAATTCCATAGGATTCTTTTGTTGCTGGTCTTTGCATTGGATTTTAAGGTGCAATTTAGAGATAGAATTTTATGTCCAAATCCACCTGGTGGGGATAATAGCTCTGGTTTTAAAGTAGGTTGTACAGATGGGTGTGCAAGAACAATATCAGGATGTGACCGACCTCCTGAGTATGACAGGAATGTCGGAGCTGATTCGCTGTTCTCTATGTATACAATTGGGTTTGAGTCAATGAAATCCTCTACAATTCGGCCCACCCCATCAGTAGCTGAGTACCCCCAGCGTGTAGAGGGTGCGTTGAGGTCACCACATAGAATACATTTTGCATCCCAAACTGCCTCGAGAAAGTTGAATTTAGGTTTATTCTTTGGTGGGTTGTAGACGAAAAGGATACGACGATGTTGATTTTTCTTCCAAATTTCCATCTCAGCTACCTCCATCTTGTCTGCGTCGGTCATGATTTTTCTTATATGGAAGTTAACGGTTAGAGACTGTTTTGCAGCAACCACTATACCTGAAGAGTGCATTCTGGACCGAGGGAGAGCATAGGTTTGATATCCTGGGTTTTTAAAGTAGTTTAAAGCATCTGATGCCGCGCCTGCCTCAACTATACCATATATATCTGCATCTGTACTATTTACAATATATTTAAATTCCGTAAATTTATCACTGGTTAATCCACCCGCATTCCAATATAATATTTTTAGTTGGGTTTCGTCAACGTCTTTAGAAAGACCGTTTATGGGTGACCGTTTTTTTGCTGGTCTTGGCATGATCGTCCTCTGTTGGCTGCTAGAGGCAGAAGTTGTGATCGTTTAGTTCTCCTTTGAGGATATCCAGGGGGCACGTGGTTTTAGCTAAACCGGACGCGATCACAATCACCCCCCAAAATATATTAGATAAAGAGTTGTTTACCAACTGCTAACTTTGCTACGTCATAGAAACAGCTGTAAATAAGTTATTTTAATTCCAAACAAGGTTTTAAATTGACATTTCACTAAAACGTTGTTATTTATTAGACTGAAAAGTAAACAATAACTTTTTTTTTAGATCACTGCGTACCCCTTACATATTTTCGTGTACCCCCAAGTGGTACGCGTACCACAGGTTGAGAAACGCTGGTCTAGACTATATGCGACCATGCAATGCACTGATGTATTGCGTGTAGTATACTCTGCGAGTTCCTCCCTCACTCCATGTACGAACTAAAATGAACTATCAAACTCAGAGAAGGGTATTTATTAGGAATCAGGGATAATCTACAAATACATCAAATAGATAAATAGACAAAGTTAGACAGAAAATAAAGAAACAATAAAAATGCAAGCAGAAAATACAAAAAGAGTGTGACATATGTTCTTACCTCTTACCAAGTGGTGAAGATCTAGTAGTAGTAGTAGTAGTAGTAGTAGTAGTCTAGTACTTCCTACTAGAACGGGTAGGACGAACCATTTGTTCCAACCTTGCAATTAGGCCATCACTTAGGTCCTTTGTACGCCCCGCGGTAGAGAGTTGCAGCCACTTCACACATCATATATTTGTACCGCCGAGCGAGTATGATGTGATCAATAGTGAGCCATATAAATCAGAGCTTCACGCCGAGGAATCGAACCCCATCTCGTTCCACTCAATGATTCAGAGATGGCCGAGCAGACGTGGTTTAACCCGCACGGCTACGCTGCCTCTCCGTGAAGATCTAAGAATTAAGAAATTAAATTATAATCAAAAAGTATATTTCATATTTATATTTAAACCTCAACCTAAATACTTTTTGATTTTAATTTAATTTCTTTTATTCTTAGATCTTGACACTTGGTAAGACCGTTCTGTTTGTATTTTCTGTTTAAATCAAATTATAATTACTATTTACAACGGGAGACATACAGAGAAAAATAGACTTCAGCACCAGGATTCGAACCACGGGCCTTCTTTATTTCCAGTAAAGACGCTCTGACCAACTAAGCTATACTGAAGAATAATTTCCTCTGTCGATAACGATACCTAGTCCCGAATTAAGCTTTCAAATTTTTCCACAAGTCTAGAAGTCAAAATTTTTACTACAATAGAACTAGACCGAGAAATAACGCTTATAATTATAATGTACTCAATTAGTACCTGTACCTAGTACAATCAATTAGAAATTCAATTTCTAAATTTTTGGTAGTATTCATACTACGGAAAGTTGTATTTNTATATATATATATATATTCGTTGGCAGATGCTTATTCATTTTTATAAATGAGAATAGGGAAGCAGACAAAAGTATGTATAAGATTACAATGATTACTATATTTGTATGAGGCCTAACCCCTTTTATTGCTTTTGATTTTTTAAAAGTATATAACCCTTTATAAAGTATAGATACTTATTATTGTGGTGTATTATATATATGATAGAAGTCTATGATTACTTCGAAATTATGTGTCATGTGCATTTATAGGAGATTACAGAGGCAAAGATTACTGATAACATTTATAACTTGTTTGTAAGATCTTTTTCCTTAAAGAAATTAACAAAAGTTCACTTTGAAATTATAAGAGTGAAAAAGAACTGAAGGAAGAAATAATATAGGGGCTGGGTGGCTCGGAGGCTCAAGCGCTCGCATTGCGATAAGGCAAGTTAAGCAGCCTCGAGCAGAGTGAGAAGATGGATGGGTGACCGCTTCTGACCACAGCTCTGGGTTCGATTCCCGGTCCGGGCTCCCCGCTCAATGTCCACCCATCATTGTTTAAACAAATGGGGAGCTCCTCAAAAGAGTGGCGCCACCATGTTTCGGCCTGGAAACCACGATGATAACACTCTTGGTTGTAATACAACTAGGAGGGGAGTCATGGTTACCGACCATATCTTCTCACAAGTGTGAAGATTTCGGTCCCTAACCCGGGTTTGTTCCATGGGCCCACCTGAGTGGCCTGCTTCTTCGGGTTAAAAGTCTCCCGGAAAAAAAAGGAGAACTAGCCACAAATACCTAGCATGATTACCGCGAGCGTGAGGTGAAGGAGGTAAAGGTATTTCCGAGCTAGTATTTTTATTATTACTAGGGGGCTCTGCCCCCTACTCGCTTCGCTCGCCAACCCCCGAAAAGACTTGTTAGCGGCCGACATGGTATGAGAAGGGATGAGTATAGTTATGGAATAAGTGAAGGAAGTAGGATAGTGGATGAGGTAGTAGGGATGGACGCAACTACTATCTCCTTTCCTTTTCTCGCTGACATTTCAATATACCTACTCTCTGTCCCGCCTTACAGGCTTTTCTCTTCTCGAACGAATATAATATCACCCTCACACTGTCTACACGGTTAGTACTATGTCACTCTCAAGACCTCCTTTTTCTCCCCCCGACTCAAACCTCTTCTAGGGGGGTATCGCCTAACTTCACACTTAGTGAAGTATGTCACTCTCACTCTGAACTCGTTTGTTTAAAAAACTTTTTTAATAATATAGATAGATTTATTACTTGGAAGCCTTGGTGTCATAAAATATTATAGTGTGTACTGAAGTTTGGAGGTAATTAAAATTCTTGTTTAATGACAAGGGGGGGGGGGATTTGAAGTACTGAGAGACTGGGTTGCTTCAGTTGTTGAAGTATATGGGACTTTGAAGTCAGGTTTCTAGTTGGACTTAGCTAAGTCCTTGGTGTCTCTACTTACTAAGCACCCTCTTAACATAACAAGTAAGTGGTTTCGTGCACTCTCCCAGCTCATACTAAAATAAATATTTTATATTCTGCATCAAGACCTTCATTAAATTACATAGAGTGAAACTTGTGAAACTATTTTCATTTCAAACGTGTGACCTAATTTGAAACTTTCTAGGTTACGACTGAAACTTTTTGTTTTTTGCGCAAAACTGTTAAAACTACGTTCTTAACTTAGGTTTAACCTATTTTAAGAACTAAAAGTAATTATCGAAAATTAAATTATTGATGTTAATATAAGTCAATAAATAGTTCGAGACAACTCAGACAAACTTTCTCAATTAATGAGTTAGAATAGAAATGTTTTATTGTTTACACATACATAAGTGTTTACAATAGGGTTCGGTTTTCCTTATTTTTTTGATACAACATACTTTTTTTTTTTTTTTTTTTCACTAAGTTACATTTGTTTATCAATAATAGATACATGAATTTCTAGATATTATTAAACTTTAATATAACATACAATGCTTCTTATTTTTTAAATATATTTAATCAGTCGTACATTTCTTTAATAGATCGAATAAATGATAACAAATAGATTCAATTACAATGTACTATAATTATTTAACAATGTATACTATTATAAAATATAAGAACGATATTATTATCATTGGTCATTCGGGTCATTGTACGGGCAATGAAGAACGAAAAGACAATAATTAAATAAATAAATAAAATAAAATAATTAGTGAATAAAAAAATAAAATAATTTTTAAATAAATAATAAAATACATAAATTTACACACATACATGCACACACATACTCATACACATATAATATGTACATATACACACATACACCCTCATATTTTCCATTTAAATGAAGGAATTACTTTGAATTCAGATAATTAACATCAACGTAGAACAATCTCTTACAAGGCAAATTAATAGTTAATAACAAAAACAAGTAGAATAAACTAAAAAACAAATTTTAAATAATGGTAAAGTAANTTGAAATTGGTCAATTTTTACTCCAGTTATCGTTGGACAAACAAACAAACACACAAACAAACACACAAACAAACACACAAACTTTTCAAATCCCAAGTCTCTGAAATAAAGAACTCACTGTGCTCGTTCAAAAACAAACACACAAACAAACACACAAACTTTTCAAATCCCAAGTCTCTGAAATAAAGAACTCACTGTGCTCGTTCAACTTAGTTCGGTGTTTTCCGTTTATTAGTTGCTTGGAGTTTTCGAGATTAACATTTTATCAAACTTTATCGTATAAATAACTCCTCCCCGGCGGGTAATCGAACCTGACCTTTCACTCTTTGTATTAAATTTATAGATATTAAGTCAGGAACTAGATTTATACCAGGAAAACTACTTATATGGTTGGATTTGTATTCAAATTGACTTCATTTGAGAAAGGTTTCATTGAAAACGTTTTCTTTAAAAATGTTTAAAGAAATATAGTTATTGTCCACATAATTTTATGTGGGTTCACATAAGTTTTTGGGGTTAGTGGTAAGTTAGAGCTCACATTTATTTCTCGATCTCGTCTAAGGGTAGGATTTTTCTCAGCGTGAATGCCACATATCATCAATATCGGTACTGAAGTTTATACTCCGCACGCGTGTGTATACAGAAGAGAAACGAAACACCGACTTTTTTACTACGTTTTTATTAGCTTGCTTTCTTGTTTTTTTTTTTTTTCTTTGTTTGTTTGTGGGTTCAGTACAAATCTTGCAATCGAACTAACTTTTTTTTAACTAACTTCCCGAGTAGCTAGACATTTGAAACTTTTAAAGTAGCTCAGAACACGATGACAATGCATTATTTCGATCTTTTAGACATCTTTTAGCAGAACTTAATTAGTTTTTAGCAAATTTTGCTGTGTGGAAAGTTAGTTCGGAAAAAATCCGCAAGTTATTTTATTTATTTTGTTTTGACATGACCAATATTTACGATCTTCATTTTGTCGGGTTTCAAATTTATGATTTATGAAAAAAAAAATTTCAGAACGTAGTATATAAAAAGTTATTTTTATCTTGTAATTTTTATTTAAAAAACACTTTAGACGACAGACAGATTTAAATAAAGAGAGATAGTCATACCACATAAAGATAGTCATATTTTAAATAATGAGAGATAGTCATACGACATAAAGATAGTCATATTTTAAATAAAGAGAGATAGTCATACGACATAAAGATAGTCATATTATAAATAAAGAGAGAGAGTCATACGACATAGATAGTCATATTTTAAATAAAGAGAGAGTCATACGACATAAAGATAGTCATATTTTAAATAAAGAGAGAGTCATACGACAAAGTAGTCACAATATCTATAGTCACATATAGTGTGTGTGTGGGGGTATTTCTTTTATACAAATCTTAAATCTTAATTTTATCTCTTACCCCTGTTTACCTGTTTAAAATTTTGAATTCTCATGTAGACAGTGACATTCCCCTTGCTTCGAAGGTTAAGTGTGCAAAATTTTATCGACATCGCAATAAAACTGAAGATTTGAAAGGGCACACATACATACATACATTCCCACATATACACCCATATACAGACACTCATATATTTTTTGTAGATTAATTTCTTCTTATAAATTGGCCTTTTTAGGGTTTTATTTCTTTTTATAAAATTATATTAAATATAATAAATAAAAATCACAACTTTCTTTAAGAACTGTTTTAGAAACTGCTATATTTCGCCATTACATTATGGCTTCTTCATTCTTCAGGCTACAACAATAATATAAATTTCAACTCTTATTTATTTTTTATTATATTATT
>KZ651978.1:133246-148346 GCA_001010745.2 Gerris buenoi | reverse complement strand
AGTAGTAGTAGTAGTAGTCTAGTACTTCCTACTAGAACGGGTAGGACGAACCATTTGTTCCAACCTTGCAATTAGGCCATCACTTAGGTCCTTTGTACGCCCCGCGGTAGAGAGTTGCAGCCACTTCACACATCATATATTTGTACCGCCGAGCGAGTATGATGTGATCAATAGTGAGCCATATAAATCAGAGCTTCACGCCGAGGAATCGAACCCCATCTCGTTCCACTCAATGATTCAGAGATGGCCGAGCAGACGTGGTTTAACCCGCACGGCTACGCTGCCTCTCCGTGAAGATCTAAGAATTAAGAAATTAAATTATAATCAAAAAGTATATTTCATATTTATATTTAAACCTCAACCTAAATACTTTTTGATTTTAATTTAATTTCTTTTATTCTTAGATCTTGACACTTGGTAAGACCGTTCTGTTTGTATTTTCTGTTTAAATCAAATTATAATTACTATTTACAACGGGAGACATACAGAGAAAAATAGACTTCAGCACCAGGATTCGAACCACGGGCCTTCTTTATTTCCAGTAAAGACGCTCTGACCAACTAAGCTATACTGAAGAATAATTTCCTCTGTCGATAACGATACCTAGTCCCGAATTAAGCTTTCAAATTTTTCCACAAGTCTAGGAGTCAAAATTTTTACTACAATAGAACTAGACCGAGAAATAACGCTTGTAATTATAATGTACTCAATTAGTACCTGTACCTAGTACAATCAATTAGAAATTCAATTTCTAAATTTTTGGTAGTATTCATACTACGGAAAGTTGTATTTTAATTAAAATTTAAACTTTCCGTTGTATGAATACTACCAAAAACTTAAAAATTGAATAAAAAAACCTTTTTAAAAAGGGCTTTTATTCCAAATAAATACCTTTTTCTGAGTTTGAAATTCTGAAGAAGTCCACTATACCTCTCTATAATTTTAATAAAATTAATAATTATTCTAAACAATTTATCTTCTCCTTTATAATTAAAAGGGGGAAGAAAACCTTGGTTTATTCTAGAACTATATTCTGTCTTGGGAAATAGAAGATAAATTATGAAGATACTATATTTATTGATAAGGTTGTTATTAAATTGTATGGGCCATATTATATGGGAAATTCCCAAAGGGGTTTCCTTGACACTTTCCCACCGTTCTCTTTATTTATATGGTCTCTATAATAGGATATGGTGTCATATTTTCTCCACCAAGCCAAATTCTACTAATATTCCTCGGATATTATATTTTAAGAAGAAAATAGACTCGAAAGTTACGATATCACAGTCGTAAAGTTTATTGACATAGATAAGCTTACATGTTTTCAAAGTTATCAAGTTTATTTTTTAGATTTATTTGTATATTCAGACGGAATAATTGATCAATCACTGAAATAATTTTTGTTACAAATTCAACTTTATTAAAGTCAAGAAGTTTTTTTTCGATTAATTAATTATTTTTTATCTAAATTGTTTTTTTTCTTTTTGGTGATAAGAAATAAACTTTCTAAACATGATTGAGGCAGCAACAGCATTATTAAGGAGTTAATAGATAGGGCTAGAAACCTTTTTCACTTGCAATTTAAGTGAGTAAATATGTTCTTAATTACTAATAGACTGAGCTTGTAACCCAGGTGAGAACTTCTTTAGAGTGTTACTCCCTATGTTGTTTTAGAATATAAATGACTTTGAATAAAAAACTTTAACGATTAAGGGATGTTTACGACGGAGATACACGAAAGATGCAAGCTTGAACGAAAGAGATACAGCTTGAACGAAAACATGCCAGCTACTTGCACCTGGATATGTTAAATGGCATGCCTGTAGCTGGCAAGCAAGCAGATAAAAACTTAATAGACATCCTTAGTGTGCCAGTTACTGGCAAATACCCTCTTTTAGCATGCAAGCAACTTCTCCAATTTGACAGCATATGTATCTTCGCCTTTAGTCCAATGTACTTTGGGACAAATGAATATCACACTTCCATTTTCCATTTATAAGGGGAGTAACAGTCAAAAGAAGAAAATCGCGTACGCCTTCTTTACATTGTTACTCCCCTGTTCTTTTATAAGGGGAGTAACAATCTAAAGAAGTGCCCCTAGGTGCTCCTAATCTGAGACAGTAATTAAGCTTCTTGCAATATGAGCCAGCAACTATGTTCCTAATTACTAATACTCTGGAGCTTTGTAAGCCAGCTGCTTCTAATCTGAGACAGTAACTAAGCTTTTTGCAATATGAGCCAGCNCTTGTAATATATTTTAAATTTTTACGTTTTAAAGTAGTATTTTTTGTGAGTCAATGGTTGTCTGTGTTTTTTTGGTTTCTAAGTTGTCCTAGTTCGTACAATGTTGACCTTTAGCTGCCTTGAACTTAAGTTCTGGTGAAAGGTTTTACAACTTAACTACCTTCTCTGAAAATGCTTCATAACAAGAAAGATGAGATAAATTGTTAAACTTCGAACTAGTTCTTCTCTTTGTATTTATTCGTTCTACTTCTTTTTTACTCATGAACTTTTCAGGTAAGGAAATTTCAAAGATTATATATATCTTTGCTTTGCAAGCAAATGCACGAAAGTTAATGTTACTAATGTCTAGTTTATTTTGTTTATTCATTATTTTCCTCTCTGTTTTTTACTGGTCTTATATTACTTTGCTTTGTAAGTTTCATCGCACACCTATTACCCCAATTTTGAACCACTTCCCGTCATTCAATCTTCTTCAAATTTTGCACNCTTGCACTTTGGGCCAGCAACTATGTTCCTAATTACTAATACTCTGGAGCTTTGTAAGCCAGCTGCTTCTAATCTGAGACAGTAATTAAGCTTCTTGCAATATGAGCCAGCAACTATGTTCCTAATTACTAATACTCTGGAGCTATGTAAGCCAGCTGCTCCTAATCTGAGACAGTAATTAAACTTCTTGCAATTTGAGCCAGCAACTATGTTTCTAATTACTAATACTCTGGAGCTTTGTAAGCCAGCTGCTTCTAATCTGAGCTAGTAATTAAACTTCTTGCACTTTGAGCCAGCAACTATGTTCCTAATTACTAATACTCTGGAGCTTTGTAAGCCAGCTGCTCCTAATCTGAGCTAGTAATTAAACTTCTTGCACTTTGAGCCAGCAACTATGTTCCTAATTACTTATACACTGAGCTTCGTAAGTCAGCTGCTCCTAATCTGAGCTAGTAACTAAACTTCTCGCAGTTTAACTAACCAACTATGTTTCCAATTACTAATACTGTTGCTAGCTTTTTTACAATCTGAGCTAAGTCTTTACTAATTAAGTTATGTTTTGCATTTCTCTAGGTTTGCCTTATTTTGATATATCATATTAATGTATTTGTTCGTATCTTGAAGACAAGAATGTATATTATCATCTAATTGTTTTGCACTATTGTTGATCCATTCTTCTATTTGTTTGGCTCTATCCAGAATGTCATTTATAGTATTAACAGCATTTTGAGGCTGACAGCAACTATAGCTGTCCTTCCACTTGTAGTTCCAACATCCATATCCAACACAAGTTTGTCCTTTTATCTGAGCGTTGTGTATCTTTGTGAAATTCTGACGACAGTCTATCTTCAAATAACATGGTAACGCGACCATTCTTAGTTTATTGTTTAACGAAGACAGGTCCTTTTCCTTTCCCGCCGCATCGTTTGCCAGTTTATACAAACATTTCTTCCATTCTTTATCTAAAAAAGAAAAAGAAAAAAAATTAATACCAATTCCAAACATTAAATAATTGTTTGCGATGAATTAAAAACTTTAAGATTATTTAAATATTATATATTTTTATAGCAGTCAAATCTCTAAAGCCTCGTTCAGACTGCCAAACTGAACAGAAAAAGATCAGAGTGTTGGTCTCTGCGCATGCCCATCTGAGAGACGCATGCGCATTTAGACTGCGCATGCGTAGAGGTTCCTCAGTTCGGTTCGTCAGTCTGGATTCTGGACAAGACTTTAAGGGTTAATATAACGCATGCGAAGTTAAGGACAATTTTCATATAACAATAATTAATGTTATTATATTTCTTCCACTACTCTTAATCGATTGTAACAGGTGATTCCAGGTGATCTGATTATTATTTCCTCTCTTTTTCCAATTTTATAATTGAATCCCTGTATTATTTGTATAATCATAATTTTTTCTCATGTTAACTAGAGGTCGACCAAGAAGTCATGGAAANTTTTTTGCTTCCGAGCTTACCGAAGGTAATGGAAGTTTGTAAATGTTCTGAAGAAGGAAAATATTTTAGGTTTCCGATTTCAAAAATTTTAAGACAGAAATCTGTTTTAGACATCATTTGAACATTTTCGGTTCCGTGTCTGATGTCGGTTTGTCAGTCACTTAATTTTTGTCAACCAACATATCTTAAAAACTACACAAATAAATTTGTATGGTAGGTCATAATTAGCTCATTGTTGGTCCCATATAAGTTTTAACTTTCTGCGCACATTTGTTTTACTTCAACATGCGCACAGACATAGATTTATTTACACATTATCCTCAAAAGAACTCATCTCATTTTTATGAAATTAGTATGATTTGTCGAAAGTATAGACCGCAAATAGAACCAGATAAATTTTAACCGTCTGCGTTCTTTAACTTATGCTTAATTAATACTATTATGTATGGTGTTGGATCCTTTTGGGTAGAGGAGAAAGTGGTAATATGGGATCGGGTGGTAAAATGGGAATTGATATATTTCTTGAACACGTGCTGCTATCTAGTCATAAGCCCATGAATTAACTTATTGCATCATAAAGTTTTTGTTATTCGAGGTTCAGCTTCATTCGACTAGTGACAGCGAAGTTATCAACGTACTCTCGTTTCTGACATCCATAAAACTTTTTTAAGTTAATTTGTGTTATAATATAATTATTCAAACTATAAATGAGTTGTGATGACAAATAAACTATAAGTTAAAACAGTTAAGGTTTATTAATTATTTTCATACACTTATTGTTATCATAAAATAACTGTTGTAGTAGGGAATTAAAACTATTGCCTTTCTCTTTCATATTAAACTTGTGTTTGTTTTTTCTATTAAGTTAAGTTAGATGTCGTTTTTCAAGTGAATATTTCAAATATGGCGATTGGTTGTAATATGGGAATTCACTTCAGCATGAAGATCCTTCGGATGAAGAAGTGGAATGCATTTTCTGTGCCGAACGATTTTTGTCCAAACCGGGAGAACAGTGGATTCAGTGTATGATGTGCCAGTGTTGGGCTCATCTGGCTTGTTCAAATGTCGAAAAAGATGTTTACATTTGCGACTTTTGTGATAAATTTGAATTTCTAATCTATTATTTCTACGTTTTAATTAAGTTTAGTTTTTTAACTTAATATTTTAACTGTTTTAACTCTTAAATATTAAAAATTTTAAATTATTTTTGTTTTCACTAATATTTTTTAATAAAAACATTTTTTCCTCCAACTTTCTTTAANATTTTTATTTACGTTTTGACAGAATTAAGCCATAATGTATAACAATTTTTTTTTTTTACATAACAGAAAAATTAAGATTTAAAAAAAAAAATATATATTAAAGTATAATTATAATAATAATTAAACATGTAAAATTAATTATGTTTGTTACATAAATGATTTAATAATTATTTTTATTTATTATACCGCGAAAAAAGATAATAATAAAAAGAAAATTTAATGATATCTTCACTCTACACTTAATTATATTTATAATTATTGTAAAACTTGAAAACAAAAATTTTTTAAAAAAGAAACAAAAGACAAATTAACGAACAGTACTTCCAACAGCCATTACATATTAACAACTGACTTTATATTTTTTAATAAAAATCATGCACTCGAATAAAACAAAAATAAAAATAAATAAAAATAAAAGTATACAAGAGGAGATAAAGATTGTTTCAACAAATACACCTCTGATTGTGAATGATTGATGTTTGAATATGTTATCAATATTTTGTTTGATTGGGAATCATATGTTCAATATATATACCTTGTATAGATTATCTTTATCTATAAAAATAAAAAAAAAATAAAAAAAAAAAAATAAGCATAAAATGTATTACAATAGAGAGAGTAAGCTATATCTAATATATGTAACAAACCATTGACAGGCTGTGTAGTAGTGTTAGTAAAATATGATTTTTGGTTCAATAACAGATTTATTTGTTTTTTTTATTCCAATAGAATCTTCTACTTCAGTGTGACAACAATCATGACACTTAAGTTAACAAGGGAAGGATTTGTTTGGGTCTAAAAAGGTTGACAATATGACCTGACAATGGTCAATATATGAGCACATGTTGGGCATTTACTTGCTTACAAGCGTATTTATCGGTCTAGTTCTATTGTCGCTTGATGACTTTTAAAGACTTGTGAAAAAATGTAAAAGCTTATTTCGGGATTAGGTATCTATATCGTCAGAGGAAATAATTCTTCAGTGTAGCTTAATTGGTTAGAGCTCCCGAACACTGGAAAAGAGGTGGAGGTCCGGGGTTCGAGTCCCGGCGTTGGGGTCTATTTTTCTCCGTTTGTCTCCCTTTGTAAATAGCAATTATAATTTGATTCGATATATGCTGTTTGAAATTATTTAATCACTTGTGCAATATGTAATAAGAAAAGAATTTAATATAGACAGTTTGTTCAAGTAGAAGACAATAGTTAACATAATAATTACTATTCAGATGTTATTTTGTAGTGAACATAATTAACTAAGGATGCTTGAGGAACAGCTGCTTCTATCATTATTATAGTTGGAGTAAAAAATAGACGCAATTTATCCTTCATTGTCTATCCTGTTCTATTCATATTCATGCCTCAAAACTAGTATAGCCATGAATAGAAACAACATCAGTTCTCGTTCTTCTATATACTAAATAAGAACTCGTTCTATTCTCTAGATGAACTTCGTTCTATTCTATAGAAGAACTCTTCGTTCTATTTTCTAGTAGAACTCATCCCACTGGACACTTATTACCTGAATCCTTTATTTATAAGCTATAGAAGCTTAAATTTTAATCTATACTGGGATGCCATAGATCAAAATATTACCGAAACAAGTATAGTTATATAAAATAGTCTAGCAATTAGTGTGGCGCATTGCTTCCCCTCATCCTATCGCTCACTTTAATGAAACTTATCTTTCATAATAGTCCAGTAAAATTAGGCAAAAAAAGGGTGTTCCTTCGGAATAATTTTAAGCCACGATTTTTTTCACAGAGAGCTTTGGTATGTCATTGCAAATAATANGTAAATAATGTTTTATTTTTTACGGTTTTGTGGCTTGTATGGAATTATAATTATTATCAAAATAATATATATGAATATAATCTGAGGTCGAAAGTTTGATAAGATTTTAATAAACCTCACACCCAAAAGTGGGCACCACGGCTGAAGCCGACTTGAAACAAAGTGAAATAAAAAAAAAAAAAAGAAATGAAGTAAAAAAAAAAGAAAGTATATTAGTAAAAAAAACAACTTATATTATTGTATGAATATATGTAATTTTAATATGTTTCAATAAATGGTTATTTATTTATTTATATTACCACCCTATTATCAAAAAAAGTGAATATTCAAATTTTTTTCATTTTCCTAAATTTCAGAAACTTGAAAAAAAAGAAACGCATTACAGGATGTAGACTTTAAACCCAAATATATTTATGAAAGAAAAACTTCACTGCCAGCAATATAGAGTGAATATTACGGAAAATATGGCTCTCTAAAGACAAGTTTTCCCATATTACCACTTTTTCCTCTAATAATTCAGAACTCTTATTTGTTGCCACGTAAATAAGAGTTTTGAATTATGACCTTAAAGGATCCAACACCACACATATAATAATTTAAAAGGGTACAATCTTGGAATAATACTTAATTGATACTTTTATTCATGTAAGAAACCAAAATAATTTTGGGGGGAAAAATTAAATAATTTTGAAAATAATAGATTATTAAGTATTAAATCAATGAAGTACATGATAGGATGCGAGGAAGCTATGTAACAATTTTAAGGTTTAGAAATACATATTAATAATTACGATTATATTTAGCTATAATAAATAAAATTTAATTCGAAAATAGAAAAATAAAATGTATAAATTCATAAAAAAAATAATAATTAGAAAAATAAAAATACATGTACATAAATGAATTTTTTATTTTGTTATATTAGGTGGATGTCATATTGATGTAAGTTTTCTGATCATTATTTTAAAAATTTATTTATATTAGTGGTTCAGGAAATTTAAAATTGTTAATTATGTGGTGCAAGGTTGACGGTATCTGTTCTTGACTGTGGTCTAGTCTAGACCAGCGGTTCTCAACCTTTTTCGACCCACGTACCCCTTTTANCGAAGTTAATTTAGCGTTCGATTTTATTACTACGTTTTTATTAGCTTGCTTTCTTGTTTGTTTGTTTGTTTGTCCAGTTCAAATTTTGCAATCGATTTTTAAGTAACATCCCGAGTAGCTAGACATTTGAAACTTTTAGAATAGCTCAGAACACGATGACAATGCATTATTATAATACTTTTAGCCATCTTTCAGCAAAATTTAATTAGTTTTCAGCAAATTGTGCTTTACGGAAAGTTAGTTCGGAAAAAATCCGCAAGTTATTTTATTTGTGTTGATATGGCCCATATTTACAATCTTCATTTTGACAGGTTTCAAATGATCAGGTTTATGACAGAAAATTTAAAAACGTAATGTATATAAAAAGTTCTTTTTATCTTGCAATTATTTCAATTTTAACTTAAGTTTTAATTTTCACTCTTATTTACTTGTATTTTTTGAACCGGCATCGGCGGGGTATAAGAGAAGTTGTTGAACTCCGTTTGTTTCAACCCCCCCCCCCCAAAAAATCACTCTGTATTTCATATCACCACCACCCGAAGTACCTCTATATTTAGGTCTTTAGAGTGGAATTAAAAGTGCGTAGATTTATTGCATCCTCCACATTTTTATGTGTGACATAAGATAAAGAGATATTTGTAATCTCGAAACACTTATATTCTTTATCAGTGTTTACACTGATAAAAGATGAACATGTTTTAATAATAATTGAAATAATGTATACAGAAATTTTATAACATGTTTATAACCCAAATTATAGGTATATTTACAAAATTTAAAATTAATATTTATTTATAAATTATTATGTTGTGCGTTATTATTATCTGTAACCTAACCTATTATAATCAAATTATAATTACTATTTATTATTTACAAAGGGAGACAGACAGAGGAAAATATACTTAGGCACTGGGGTTCGAACCACGGACCTCCCCCTCATTTCTAGTGTGCGGGAGCTCTAACCAATTAAGCTAAACTGAACCACTGAAGAATAATTTCCTCTGATGATAGCGATACCTAATCCCGAATTATAGCTTTCAAATTTTCCTACAAATAGTTTGTAAATAGTAATTATAATTAAGTATAATATCTACCAGGTACATACTAATTAAGTACTTTATAATTACAAGCGTATTTATCGGTCTAGTTCTATTGTCGCTTGATGACTTTTAAAGACTTGTGAAAAAATGTAAAAGCTTATTTCGGGATTAGGTATCTATATCGTCAGAGGAAATAATTCTTCAGTGTAGCTTAATTGGTTAGAGCTCCCGAACACTGGAAAAGAGGTGGAGGTCCGGGGTTCGAGTCCCGGCGTTGGGGTCTATTTTTCTCCGTTTGTCTCCCTTTGTAAATAGCAATTATAATTTGATTCGATATATGCTGTTTGAAATTATTTAATCACTTGTGCAATATGTAATAAGAAAAGAATTTAATATAGACAGTTTGTTCAAGTAGAAGACAATAGTTAACATAATAATTACTATTCAGATGTTATTTTGTAGTGAACATAATTAACTAAGGATGCTTGAGGAACAGCTGCTTCTATCATTATTATAGTTGGAGTAAAAAATAGACGCAATTTATCCTTCATTGTCTATCCTGTTCTATTCATATTCATGCCTCAAAACTAGTATAGCCATGAATAGAAACAACATCAGTTCTCGTTCTTCTATATACTAAATAAGAACTCGTTCTATTCTCTAGATGAACTTCGTTCTATTCTATAGAAGAACTCTTCGTTCTATTTTCTAGTAGAACTCATCCCACTGGACACTTATTACCTGAATCCTTTATTTATAAGCTATAGAAGCTTAAATTTTAATCTATACTGGGATGCCATAGATCAAAATATTACCGAAACAAGTATAGTTATATAAAATAGTCTAGCAATTAGTGTGGCGCATTGCTTCCCCTCATCCTATCGCTCACTTTAATGAAACTTATCTTTCATAATAGTCCAGTAAAATTAGGCAAAAAAAGGGTGTTCCTTCGGAATAATTTTAAGCCACGATTTTTTTCACAGAGAGCTTTGGTATGTCATTGCAAATAATATATGAAAAGTCCCCAACTTTTTTCTGTACGCTTCCCTCTTTTTTAGAGGGGGGGGGGAGGGGGGTAAAATTTAAAGGACTATAGCTAAGCAAGTGGGGTATAATTTTTTCTATGCACTTTTTTACGCTGAATACAAGAATCAAGTCGATGCGACCTATAGTTTGGAAGATATAAGCGGTTTTATGTATAAAAAACTCAAATATTTTAATGTAATAAGACAAGCATTTTTTTAGCCAATTGGAAACTTTTAGGAAGGTCCCTGGAGAAAAAATCGAAAATTAATTTCTAGTGATAACCCTAGGAGGTGTACATTAAAATATTTGATTTTCTTTATACATAAAACCCCTTATATCTTCCAAACTATAGGTCGTATCGACTTGATTCTTATTTCAATCGATTCAGCGTAAAGAAGGATACCCCACTTGCTTAGCTAAAGTCCTTTAAATTTTACCCCCCTCCACCCCCCCTCTAAAAAAAGAGGGAAGCGTACATAAAAAAGTTGGGGACTTTTCAGGTATTAATTGCAATGGCATAACAAAGCTCTCTGTGAAAAAAAATCGTGGCTTAAAATTATTCCGAAGAAAAAAGCCTATATTGACTGGACTATAAACTATAACCCTTTATTTTCTTATTTTTTTTTAATATGTCAAGATTGTTTTGATTTTTTACATGAATCAAAGTATCAATTTAATGCAAAAGTTAAAGAAAGAGTGCTCTACTTTCGACAAACCACCTAATTTTAATATAAATCAATTATAGGTGTTAATAAATTTATTTATCTAACAATTGATACGAAATATAAACATTTTATCTCTGTTTAGATCCCTATAAAGGGATTCATATTGTAGTTGTATTCATTGCGCATATCTACTGTGTTTCTTAATTCTTCACCTTATAGCACGATTAGCGTGTTTGTTTACATTTTTTACAAAACTAATTCGCTTTTTGTTTAATTTAAGTAACTGTTTTTAGTGATAAAAAATGTATATTTAATGATTTTGAAATATTTTTTTCCTGTATTTATTATTGGAATCATGGCTGCTCTCCACCGGTTTGATTTTTTCAAATGCCTATTGCCAAGCTATGTCCCGCAGACGAACTTAACCGACCATATATTCTTAAAAGGCACCAAAACATATACTCATCACAAAATTCTAACTTGATGTTAGTCAGACACTTTTTTGCATGCTATCTCCAGGACTAAGTCATATTTTTAAGTATAACATTATGTCATGTTGACTTAAATTTGTATAGTTCAATCGTATTGAGATTTTCCCTATAATTATCTAAAAATTTGACAATCTTATTAAGCCAGGTTTACACGGGTAGAGTGAATAGGAGAGTAGAGCGAGTAGAGTAACTCTACCCATAGAAACCTGAAAAAACGCTCAGTAGAGTAGAGTGGCGAGTAGAGTAGCTAGTAAAATTGGTAGAGTGGGAAGTAGAGTGCACTCTACTCGCTACTCTACTCTCCTGTTTACTCTAACCGTGTAAACCCGGATTTAAAGTATAAGGAAAAACATATTGACTTATAAACATGTTTGTACATTATTCTTTCAGCGTCTTTTGTAGAAGTCGGTAAAAGCTTTTGAAATATCTAAAAATCTTTTGTTTTGTTTCACAAAGAATCGGTATCTTTTCTTTTATTTTTAACATGTGTGTTATTTTTTTTCTTTAAATAATGTCTTCTACTTAAGTGTGACAACAATCATGACACTTAAGTTAACAAGGGAAGGATTTGTTTGGGTCAAAAAAGGTTGACAATATGACTGACAATGGTCAATATATGAGCACATGTTGGGCATTTACTTGCCATAAGGGAAATGCCATGTGACAACACTTGTAAGCGGTTCTTTTATGGTTCAAAAATTTGAACAATAGAGCTTGCCTTGAAATAGAAAATTTGTGCAATATACTTATTTATAAAACAGTATTTTGTTAACAGTAAATTATTTATTTTAGAAACTTGGGAATTAAAAATTTGTTGTTTTTGTCTCACGATAAAACTAGATAAAAAATCGATTGATTTGAACGAAAATCGACACACTAGTACATCTAAGCATTTGTGACAGCTGTATAATATACAGCTGTCAAAAGCTATATATTATATAGCTTTTGGAAGGACGAAACCTTAATATTTTCAAAATGGCGATCAATGTGGTGGACGCCTAAAAAAGTTTTAGTCATTATGAACAATTCAGCGTTTTAAAGGCCTTTAATAGTAGAATAAAAACATTTAACTTTAATTATTATAAAATTTTAACTTTTTCTGCCATTTTGAAAATAAGTATGACCGAAATGAGAGTGATCAAAAAGTTTATGCTTGTATAGCATGTTATATCTTATTTTAAAGCATTTGTCAGGTAGACTGAAGGAATATGCTTTTTCCTCATAGCTTTATAACCATTGGAACAACTTCACACCCATTGGAACAACTTCACACCCATTGGAACAACTTCAACCCATTGGAACAACTTCAACACCTTTCTTTATAACCATTGGAACAACTTCACACCCATTGGAACAACTTCACACCCATTGGAACAACTTCAACACCTTTCTTTATAACCATTGGAAACAAGGAACAAGTATGGTCGACGTAAGACCATAAATGCAAATTGCTCTATGCGAGTTCTTCATACTCCGCCTTTATATCGGGGTCACACACTCTAAAGAAGGAAACCTTAATAACGTTATTTTAATTGAAATTTTTGCGTCAGAGCTTACCGATAGTAACGGAAGCTATGTCATTTTTACGAAGAAAGAAACATTTTTATGTTTTCAATTTCAAACATTCTACGACAGAAATCCTTTTCAGACGTCAGGAAGCATTTTTGGTTCTGTGTCTGTCTGTCGGTTCCCTCAATTTTTACGTACCTACATATCTTAAAAACTTCTGGTCCAATTTAGATAGTAGGCCATAATTACTATAATTAGCCCATTGTCAAATAAATTTGACAATGATTGGTTGTAAAAGCATAAAAATCATTAAAATATACGAAATAGAAGCGACAAAGCAATGTGCCCCACACATATTGACAGACAAATTTTTACCTGGTTTTTGACTTTGTCGATTGTTATCTTGCGTTTGAACAGCACACATCCATGCAGATTTACTTAAAGATGAAAGATCCTGTCCCAGTATTGCAAGAGAACGATCTGCTTGTTCCATATCGATCTGTACTTGATCTACTTTCCTGAAAACTTTCCAACTTATTGACTGACTTAGTTTTGATATTCTTCCAGAAATGAGGATGATATCTCGTTCCACGTCATGCCACCTTGTCGATACGTCGTTTGCGTCAAATTTCATCTTCTCTCCGCAGCATCCTTTCTGTAATATCCAATCACAGATCAATCTTGAGAGTTTCGTATTATTATATACATATAGATAGATAGATATAGATAGATAGAAAGAGAGGGGGTATTTTGAGGTGAATATCTGTTACGTGTGTTTGTAAAAGGTAAAAGGGTAGATCACTTGAAGATATATACCAATTTTAAGCTCGGTTTTCCCCCTCCTTCATCCAATTTTCATGGGCGTAAAGGAAGCGAATCTAATTCCGCACGCATTTTCACGAAGGAATATTTTCATCGAGTTAAGTCTCTTCATCCAAAATGCAAGAATATTGTCATACCAGATTTTGGTGATACCGCACATGCGTATTTATAAGGGATATTCAAATGATACATCTACCATATTCATACACATGAGTTATTTTTTATTTTAAATAAAATATTTTACCGCATATTGGTATTGCTACATTTTCCTCTCAGTATGATACATACGGAAATATTTATTACTTATTTAATAGAATTGGTTCTGCTACGCATTCAAAAGTATTGCATCTTTAATCTTAAAGCAAGCAATCAGCTTAGCAGTTTTTAATTTATTTTTTAATTTTTTTTTTTTTTTTTTTTTTTCTTCCTTACAAATATATAGTGTATGATGAATACATAATCTACGCAATTGTCTTATTTATATCTTACAGAAAGGTGTTTTGGTGCGAATTTTAGCTGAATCATCAGTGAAATAATTCAGTAATTATTTAGCAATAAAATGTTTAATGTTTAAAAGTCGATATTTTCAAAATAGCTGTGATACGAAAATATATCAAAAGATATCAAAATAAAATTCTGTGGAAATTTTTTCCTTATAAACAGGTATTGGTGCAAATTTCAGCAAAATTGCAAAAATTTCGTTTGGTTTAAAAATTCTTGATTTTTTGCTGTTGAGAAAAATGAGTTAAATTACGTGCCAAATTTATGATTTTTCGGGCAGTTCAACTATGTACTTGTAAGAACTGATTTTTGTACCAAATTTCAACTCTTTTGTTTAAAACTTTTTTGGAGTTATGCGTGATTCAGACAGACAACCAGCTAAAAACCACGCAACGCAAATTGTCCACAAACACCAAAAACGGACAATTCCGTTGATTGGATTGTGGTCAAAATTTTAAAGATTAAAAATTGTGCAAATTTAATTACCTGAATGATAGAAGACGAAAAGCAATATGCTATTAGTATAAAAACTCGTACACTCATCACCGTTTTAATTAATTGTTACAATTTAATTACATTAATTATTAAACTTAATTATATTCCAACTGAAAACGAATTGCTTTAAAAATAATTCTTTGAATTTGAAATTTTTATTTACGTTTTGACAGAATTAAGCCATAATGTATAACAATTTTTTTTTTT
>KZ651978.1:113200-132455 GCA_001010745.2 Gerris buenoi | reverse complement strand
ATATATATATATATATAATAAATACATTACAATATGGCGTAGTATTTTTAGATTTTTAGACGTAGCCTTGTCTTTAGCCCGCAACTTACCTTAACCCTGGTTCAAATACCGATATATCTGGTTCGATTCCGATTCGAGATGAGATATTTTTAACCTTGATGATGACATCGAGTACAGGAGTGAAGTGGCTGTTCTCCCGTTCTGTACTAACTTAATTATGGGTTGATCAGGACAAAAAATGTTTGAAGCAGCACTCGTTAAGTTAATTTATAGGTTTATTGATTTAGTTTCGTTAAAACGTTAGTTTGAGCACTTAAAACTTGTGGAATTGAGCATTCTACGTATTGTAATGAATGTTGGTCATTGAAACTTGTGGAATTGAGCATTCTACGTATTGTAATGAATGTTGAGCAATGAAACTTGTGGAATTAAACATTCTACGTATTGTAATGAATGTTGAGTCAAGAAACTTGTGGAATTGAACAATCCACGTATTGTAATGAATGTTGAGCACTGAAACTTGTAGAATTGAACATTCTACGTATTGTAATGAATGTTGAGCAATGAAACTTGTGGAATTGAACATTTTACGTATTGTAATGAATGTTGAGCAATAAAACTTGTGGAATTGAACATTCTTATTGTAATGAATGTTGAGCACTGAAACTTGTAGAATTGAACATTCTACGTATTGTAATGAATGTTGAGCAATGAAACTTGTGGAATTGAACATTCTACGTTTACGCAATTGAAACTTTATTATATTTTTGTATTTTTTTGTTGCAGAACTTAGCGATGACAGTTTGTCGGAGGACGACGAAGAGAGAGAAGTGAAGGGCTGCTGGCCGGACGACATGCCTCCACGACCCAAGGAGGAGATGCGACGACTCTACGAGACCGCTTTCGATTCGGTCGTGGTGCGTACCAACGAGTCCGAGTCAGAACGGGCCGCCAACAGGAGCATCCAACTCTCCACCGAAAGACTTTCTGAGCCTCCGCCCAACGAACGGACTCCTCCGGTCCAACGAGACAGGCTGTCGACGGAGCGCTTGGTCGGCGAGGTCAAGTTAGGACTGACTTCATTAAGTATCCGTGGACCGCGTAAGAGGAACAAGTATTCGAGTAGCGACACTTCGTCTTCCGGCGGCAGTCTCGAATCCGTGGCTTCGGAATGTTCCGGATCAGAATCCAGAAGGAGTTCTTCCCTGAGCTCTCACGGTTCGGAATCCCCCGTGAGACTCTTTTCCCATCTTAACGTTCTCTCGCCGATATCCGACAAATCTCAAGAACCCGAACCTACGCCTACCCCTTCTCCGCCGCCGGCCTTACCTCCGCCTAGACTCGAGGAAGCTCCCGCTTCGGACTCGGGTATTTCCGTCGAGTCGAGAAACAAAGACGAGGAGCACGTCTGGGACGCGAGAGAGAAGTCGAGAAGAAGGAGGTCGGAGAGGCGAGACGACAACGCCTCGCTGACGTCGACGGAACTCGACAAGACCGACACGCCGAAACTAAGACGCAGGGTCAAGCAAGGTTCTCCGACCGATTCCTCCTCCGATCACATGATAACGACTGTTTCGACACAGGTAGACCTGGAGAAACTCCCCTTCGACATGCCTAAACTAAGGAGAAAATTGAGGAACACCATGTCCCCTGAAAACGCGAGTCAACTCCTCTTCGAAATACCGAAGCATCGGCGGAGACCGCGGCAATCCTCTCCCCGACAAGAACGCGCTTCTTCCCTCGGACCGCCGGCGACCGAGAGTCCTCCGCTCGACCCGTCTAAACTCTGGAGGCGACCCCGACAAACCTCGCCTCCCGTCCTATTGCAGCCCGACCTTCCTGACCAAAACGTCGACCCCGAACTAGATAAACTGCCTTTCGACCTACCCAAACTGAGAAGGAAAATGCGACTGGGTTCCCTTCCCGAACCACCTCCTCCGCCAGACATCGCTTCTCTTGCAGAGGTAGAGAAACTGCCGTTCGACATGCCCAAACTGAGGAGAAAGCTCGGGCTATCTCCCACCGAACCACCCTCTTGCTCTTTTAAAGGTAAAACAGATTCTCTATTTTGATTTTTATAACTAAACTCAACAATCTTTATAGGTGTATCTTCATTCACTAGTTCAGCCACTAAACTGATACATCTCAATTGATGTGTGAACTTGAATTGAGAGCTTACAACGCGAAGGCTTTTTTTAGGTTTAGGTTAAGGTTAGTGCCTTTTGACCTAATCTAACCATAACCCTCCATCATTACCCTATAAATCGTGACACTTTGTATATTAAAAAAACGAAAACTACTGAATTTATCGAGATGCTACAACCGGAATCGTTTTTACAATGTACATATACTTAAATAAGACAAATTCTGTAAAAGAAAATGAAGTAAATCAAACAGTTCAAAGTAGAGGGGCCAAATAGTGCAGATTTACCAATTGATGCCAAAAGAGTAAACTTTATCTAAAAAATGCAAATTTTCCCTTTAAATTCCCAAAAACTTCCTACAGGACCTGCAAAATCCAATGTCCTGTCTTGGACTAAACTTTATACTACAGTCCCCCTAAGAAAATATGTTTTTCATAACTATTGATTAAATGACATAGTTTATTATAGATTTTAAGTAATATTGCATAATGGCTATTGACTGATCTATTTAATCTAAAAATGATTATGTGCACAACTTTTATTGTTATATTTATTATATTTTTTTTAAAGTTTGTATTAAAATCTTTTTAAAAAATTCATTAATTAGAGCCCGTGGCTAAAAGTAAGGAAACATGGAACATGCTTTTACCGCGCATTTGTTAGTTGTACGTGAAAATCATTGGAAAATTTCGTAACTCTTCCGCGTTACACATCCGCGTTCCTCAAAAACATGACACTTTTTGGTGGTTAGGTAAGGGCTAAAGCATGTTCCATACTAATATATGTGTTCATAATTTTTGTGCTAACGAACTACACCATAGGTTTATTTCATTTTATGACAAAACAAATCAATTTATTTATTTTATGACAATTAAAATCAACTTTCACCTCAGAAATGCATAAAAACGTTATTCTGTTGGCCTTTCTTGGGAGATTTTCCAGGGCCCTGGACTCACCTTCGCCTTCCTCCAACCCCACCCGGAATGCGTCCTCTCAAATAATAACTGTATTGGTAAATTCTTATTGACTGCTTTGATCGCAGGTCGAAGTGGTCTCCGGTTGGACTTGGGCAGCTCTGAACGCTGCCAACAACCTCAGCAGTGCTGCTTGGTAGACCCTGCAGTGCCGCTTCAGCAGCAAGCCTGGTACCACGGTGCCATCACAAGACTCGAGGCGGAGTCCATCTTAAGACTGAACAAGGAGGGCTCTTTCCTCGTCAGGAATAGCGAGTCCACTAAGCAGGACTTCTCACTGTCACTCAAGTAAGATTTGACAATTTGCAGGTAATCTTGTACAAACAACGATTGGTGGTTATCTGGATAAAGTAGCCCAAAGGATTATTTTAAATTTTGATTTGTAAACAGCTTCTATAAGTGGTTGCATACATTATTTGGTACTTCTTTAGGCGGCTTTCACATTGCGTGTGTTACCGAGCGAGGCCGATTCCGCTAGAGGAACAAATACACGTATTAGCATGGGGCTATTCACATTAAACGCAGAGCGAGACCGAGCGTTTTCGGCCGCCGAAAAGAGTTTTCGGTCGCTGAAAACGCTTTGTATACGGTTGTACGGGGTCTAGTAGATAATCGGCTGGTCGGCTCGGTCTCACCCGATGTGTGAAAGCCGCCTTAGATTGTTACTCCCCCATATTTTTTTTAAGATTATATAAATGACAAAAAATATAATCGACTAAATAACTATTAAGACAAAGACTTCGGTTCTTCAGGCCCTCCGCACACGGAGCAACTCAATACAAACTCAACTGGAAACTCCAGTCATTTTTGAGTTGACAGTTACCAAACCCAGTTTGTAATGAGTGGCTCCGTGAGCGGTGTCCCATTTAATTACACAAGTTGAAACTCATAGTCAACTGGTTGGTGATTTGAGTTTGTTATCAGTTTGTTTTGAGTTGCTCTGTGTGCGGAGGGCCGAAAGGGGTAGAACGAAGGAATATCTCACTTCAGTTTTTATAGGGGAGTAAAGGCTCGGACACACAGAAAGCGACGCTACGCGAGCTAGCTATGTTTGCTATGCGAACTAGGCTAACGTAGCGTCGCGTTCTGTGTGGCCACCTCCATTAATTATTATAGAACGGAAATTTTCAAACATAGCTAGCATAGCTAGCTCGCGTAGCGTCGCTTTCTGTGTGTCCGAGCCCTAACAGTCTGAAGGTGAACATTCCGTACTCCTTCTTTAGATTGCTACTACCCTCTGATTTTTTTATAAGGGGAGTAGCAATCTAAAGAACTACCCATCATTTGTTGTTTAGTTCATTTTTCATTCCATATCCCACTGATGTCATGCATCAACTCATCTAGATAGAAATCTATTGAATATAACACGTAATAAACTTTTTCATATTCAAGTATGAACATAAGTGTTTTAGGCCGCGAAGTCCTGTCTTACTCGACAGTTTGATATTGCAGATATCTGTCTGTCTGTAAAGTTGATATTTATGTAGTGTACGACTGAATACGTTCTACGATTTTTTTCAAATTTGGCATGGAAATACCTTGAAGTCATTAAAAACTATGTAGGTTTATTATTTTTTGGGGCCGCGAGGTCTGCTAGTCACAGAACTATACCCGTTAATGGTCCAGTATTTTTCACTTTATTTGTTACTTGGAGTTTTCGTGATTAAATTTAATTTATTTTGAACTTCTTATCAAAATTTACCATATAAATAAATAACTTCTCTCCTGCGGGTTATTGAACCTGACCTCTCACTCTTTGTATTACATTTATAGAATATTATCTCAGGAATTAGATTTATAAGGAAAATTACTTATATAAGATTCGTTTTTAAATGGGCTTTAATGGCTTTAAAAATGGCGTTCAGTAAATTTGGCTGATGGTCAAGCGAGAAAGAAGATAAATCGGGTGACGTATAATAGAAGTTCTTCTGTACTTTCTTTCTACATACATATGTACTATGTTATATGAGAAAGTATAGGGTTAGAATCTTATCAGAACCTTTCCTTTTTGCATATGAGAAAGTAAACAAAGGTTAGAATGTTATCAGGAAACCTCCCTACATGTACTTTATATACGTTGATTACAACTGTATTGTTCTGCAAACAGTATTTTGTCATGCTCTTGTTTTGTTGCTAACAATATCTTGTGAAGATTTCAAGTGCAAGTTTAATGAGGAAGGTACTCACAGAATGCAAAACTAAATGTTTGTGTAAATGCAGCCTACTGCAGGTTCTCAGGTACTGTTTTCATTACCTCGACAGGTAGTCGTCTTTGGCTATATATCAAGGAGGCATTCCAATGTCTAGATCCTATCTATTGTTCTTCGTTTAGAACTATCCGATAATTTCTTCTTCATGATTTCAATTGGTAATCCTGCTATTTCTTCTATTCCTTTTTCTTAACCAAACTCTTCTAGCTTCTAACTATTATCTAAACAAAGACTAACTGTCTTTGCAATAACTTGCAGTCTTTTCTCTACTGTTGTCATTTTCTTTTATAATCTAATCTAAAGGGGCCCACACACTTACAGTTTAACTGCAGGCCGTTATCTTATACGATTATCGTAAGGCCAAAATCTCAGATCACCTCACATTAACAGTCCACAGCCTGCAGGCAATCGTAAAGAACTAAAGATCTGTGCCTGTATGCGCCACACACTGTGCGATGAGCGCCTGCAGGCCGAGATCTGAGGATTTTTAACTGCAGTCCGACGGAGGGAAATAAACAAAATAAAGACGATTTTGTTTTGACAGTCCGTGGCCTGACAGTCCACGGACTGTCGTCTCTCGTTCCATCCGATCCTCGCCTCAACCCTCCACACACCTACAGTTCACCTCCGACTGCAGTCCGTCATCTTAAGGAAACTGACAAGTGTGTGGCCAAGCTCCGTGGACTGTCAGATCATTATCTTCAGTTAAACTGTAAGTGTGTGGGCCCCTTAAGATTAAATGACTATGACTCAATGTCTTAAGAAGTCCATGCAAAAGACAAGCTTGGAAAGGAAATGCCATAACAATGATGGCACAATAGGACTTGATTTGGCATTTCTTTAGATTGTTACTCCTCTTATTAAAAAAAAGGGGGAAGTAACAATCTATAGAAGGTGTACATAATGTTCTTCTTTAGACTGTTACTCCCCTTATAAAATTCAGAAGTGTGATATTCCTTTATCTCAAAGTACATTAAACTAAAACATCCCTTTGTCTTAATAGTTATTTATTCAAAGTCTTTTATATTCTGAAAGATCATAAGAGAGTAACAATCTAAAGAAGTGTCCTTTATATTCAATGAATGGTGTTTTTAAAGGTATAAGTTAAAATTTTCCAGAAAAAAAATGTCTGCCTATATGTCTGATGCATAACTTCTTCGAATCCTATTATTTAGACTATTAGACTAATGGTCAAATGATTTTTGGGTCTTTTTCGATTGCCAGAGTGTATGCGCAGGCGCATAAAAATTAATATTGAACCATCCGTGAGCTGCTTTCAACAATCTATTTAAATTTCATCAAAATTTGATCAGTACTTTCAAGAGATATGAGGTTCGTTTCAGCAAAGTATTGTATCGTCCGCGGGATCGTCACGGTCATGCGCAATGCAATGACATGCAACCCGACTTGGGACAGTGTTTCATACCGTCCACCAAACTGTTCAAGCCCGGGCAGGGATCGTTTGCGAACCGTTCAGTGTACGGTCCTAACGATCCTCTGACAATACCATATACTGGTTTGTATGACATGCGCAGTTATGTCAATAGTCAGAAATATCAACAAGAAGGTTTCCTAACTGTTAGGTTTCCTTGAATGTTTTTAATACAGTGCGAATTATACTCCTAAACCCGTTCCAACCTGACATGATTTTATTACAGTACAAATGTTTGCGCAAGCGTATAAAACCTGTCCTAAACGATTCCCGATCGATCCACGGGATGATACAAAGTACGGCACAAATAGGAGGGTTGGAATCTTAGAATAATACTATATATAGAAGGAGGATCACTGATAACATTGAAACCAACTTTGGTTGTGTACCTAATCTGCGTTCTATAAATTCATATTTGTAATTTGTGACGTCATAACTCTAAAATTATTTGCCTTCGGTTTTTTAATTTAATTATTTTATTAAATTATAATTATTGATAGTCAGTTTAGTTTATTGTAATATTTTTTTTGTGTTTCATCTTATTTTAGCTTGAAATATGCTAAAAATAATGTTAATTATATCATGCCAGGCGAGTTGAAAAAAATGACGTCAGAGTGAAACGTAAACAATAACCAATGGCAGGGCTTGTTTTCTTGACGTTTGTGAGCTGGCTTTGAATAGTTACTAAAGCTTGGCCAACCTTCTCCAGCTTAAATGAAAAAAAAAGAGTGTTGTTATGTTGGTCCCCTGGTCTAATCGGACACAACCTCTCGGCAAAAGTTGGCTTCAGCCTTTTATCAGTAATTGCTTAGGATTTCGATTCTATGCTCCTTCTATAT
This sequence comes from Gerris buenoi, assembly GCA_001010745.2. Classification (NCBI taxonomy): domain Eukaryota; kingdom Metazoa; phylum Arthropoda; class Insecta; order Hemiptera; family Gerridae; genus Gerris; species Gerris buenoi. The sequence continues at coordinate 124,856 of KZ651978.1, read as the reverse complement.
ATAGTATTATTCTAAGGTTGGAACAAACCTATTAGTGTTGGTAAAAACATGTTTCAGTCACTCAACTAATATTTTATCTGTACCTTTATGGGATTTTCAATCAGTCAATTGACTACAGTCTGTGCCAAACAAGAGGTAGTGCGTTGAAAGCGTGGGAAATCGAGTGACACACAGATTGGTCAACCTCTGAGAGAAAAAAATAAATCCACTACATTTACCTTCTTATATGATTATCCAGGGGCAAATCTTGAGCTCTCATTGGCTCCCCACCCCATTTGCTAGATTTTTTTCCGCGCTGTCAACGCACTAACTCTCGTTTGGCACAGGCTATTGTCATTTTTTTGTACCTTTATATGACTTTCAATTAATCAATCAGCTAATAGTTTACTTGTTGAATGTTTCCAGGAGTTCGAAGGGCTTCATGCATATGAGGATCCAGGAAAGCGGTGAAGAACCAGGGAAGTACATCCTTGGACAGTTCTCTAGTCCATTCTCCTCCATACCGGAGATGATCCATTACTACACCCTCCATAGACTTCCAATACGTGGAGCGGAGCACATCATACTGTCTCACCCACTCATAGACAGGCTTCTCTAGAACCCACCAGTATCTCCCTTATCTACCAAACTTTCATACTTAAACTGGCTTTATTCATAATTACTCATAGTTCATCTGTAAAGGAAAAAAAACTTCATCTGTGGCCATATCTTTATTATATAGGTATACTCAGAGATAATGAATATAGAAAGATAAACTTCCTTGTGGAATACGTCGCGTCAGAGAGGTTACGTAAAAGTTACAAAGGTTGCTGTGACGTCATGACGCCCTGCAAGATTTTTCGTCAGGTTATCTTTTTCTGGCTCATAGCAAACAATTGTTTACTAGTGTTCTGTAAGCATTTTATAGTTTTTTATTCTATTAAAAGCTTTTTTAACCTTATCATAATATTAGTAACATCATTAATAGGCCAACAAATGTATACATTATAGATGATAAAACAAATAATTCTCACAAATAACTCAAATAAGATGTAAAATAACTTACTTACAGATGTGCTCTTTTTACTCTATTAAAAGCTTTTTTAACTGTTTTTAACCTTATCATATATCAGTAACATCATTAATAAGCCAATAAATGTATACATTATAGATGATAAAACAAATAATGCTCACAAATAACTCAAATAAGATGTAAAAGATAACTTACAGATAATGTTACGCCACACAGAAAGTGGATTTGTATTGCGGTAAAAGTGATATTTATCTTTTAAGGCTCTATGGTTGCACCCAAATTCAAAGCATTGAGACATTTTTCATTCTTAAATTAATAAAATTGATTAAAAAATAATAATAAAATAAAATAGCACTGATAAAACCCAGGCGTATATTCAATGTTATGAGCCAGCTAACCTTACAACAAACACTTTTTTTTACGTAAGTGACGTAACACTTCCCCGGCGTATAAGTATTACTAAGGTTAGAGTACTATAGTGGCGCCCTCGAGGCTCCAGGGAAAAGAGGTACTAATTCCCGTTTGTTCTTGTTAAAAATCTTCTCACCTAGATCATTTTCGAAAGCACATCGTTAAAGGACATACTTTCGGTCTTATAATATCAAAACCCGATTAATAATCCATATTTCAGGGACACTAATCGACATTATAAAGTGAATGCTTAGTAAAACATACATGTGTATCCTTTACATTTGATGTATAATAGGTGTGTATCCATTTTTATTTATTTATTTTATTTCGATAGAAGATACGCGTATATCCTTTACAGCTGATTTTGAAACTTTGATAAACATGGATCGTTTCGTCCAATATCATTTATCATAAAACCATTTTATCATTAGTCATGGATATCTAAATACTCTCGTATAAAGGACACCCCGCATTGTCAAAGTTACTTAAGAGTCCATAATAAATCATTCGATGATAAATTATGAACAATTTGTTATGAACTAAAATAAATCAAGTTATACCACTTTTAAATGAAACTACCCTTTCAATTAATTTTAATATAAAACCAATTTAATTTAAGAAAACCGTGAGCTTATTCAATAAGTTTCTTTTATTTGTTAAATTGTTTATTGTTTAAACATTTTTCGGTCGTTTCTAATAATAATAATAATTTACTGTTGTAAGAATCCAATCAAGAAAAAAAAAAAAAAAAAAAAAAAAATTACCCCTATAGTGTAGAAAACGTTAGTGAAACCAATTTGTGCTATCAGAATGCCAATATTATAGAAATCAGGGACAAAGTAATCTCTCGCAACCCTAAAAACACTGACATGTGACAAAAAATTGAATTAGGGTTTTTAAAGTAGCTAAAATTAATGATAAGATTTGTACAAAATTTGAGGTTCATATCTCCAACGGTTCATGAGATGGGGGGGGGGGTTCAGTATTAAGTGGACCAAGTCCATCAAACTTGATTTTGAGTTACAGACACTTTTGTGAATTTACTCAGTGCTAATTACTATTGCATATTGTATTAATTCGATTATTCTATAGTTTAGTTCATTAATAAATATATTTTACAGATTTTAGGTAGATACCTTAAAAATTAATCCAATTTATGACATTTCAAATCGAAGCTACTGTGACTTGGTTCAGATTTGCTCTGAAACTTCAGAGCAAATTCAAATAGAAATTCTTCAGTGCTCATTGAAACTACTGCGTTCTGTGGGTTTCCCAAGGTACTAACAATTATAACACTCTAACCCTATTAAAATAAACAGTATAGGCTTTCGGAATATATCTCTAATTATTTTTTTCAAAAAATGGACTTGGCCCACTTTAGCACTGACCCCTCCAGATATCGAACAAACAAAAAAAACATATATTTTGACACTCTTTTTCTCGAAAACGGTACGTTTGCTGACCCAAGTTAATAGGAACATTTTTTCTTAAAATTAGCCAAGAAATACCACCCTTCATTTTATAACACATGTTTTGAACCATTCTGTATAGAAGTCCTAACATGAATATAACGGTGCTGTATGTTCTAAGCCAAAATAACAACAAAAGAAAAACATTTTTTTTTTCGATCGAATCAAATTTAAAATTTAACCATTAGAATTATTGTGTGTGTGTATTCCAGATTCCAGACACCAGACGCATTTCTTTTTTTTGTAGGCTAAAAACCCTATTTACTTATAATAGAACATAAAATTTGAAGAGTCCCCTACGAAAGATTACAATAAAATATAATAAAAGTAAAAAAAAATAAACCGCTTTCTTGAACAGTTAAATGTATTAATGTATAACATATGTTTTGACCATTTTCAGGTCATAACATATGTATTGACCATTTTCAGGTCATAACATACGTTTTGACCATTTTTCAGATCATAAAATAGAAATTAAAATTTCAAACCAAAGCATATCTTTAATAAACTACCTTATTAAAAAAAAATAAAATAAAATAAAAAAAATAATAAATAAATAAATAAATAAATAAAGACTGTAAAAAAAATGGTCAAAATCGACTATTTTCACCATTCTATAATTTTTAGTTCTACTTTTTTTTTTTCTCTCATAAGCTTTTAGCGATGTTACATTCGCTAAAAGCCATTGTGGTCATTCTAAAAAACTCACGTATATTTACTACCAGAATGTATATTAATCTGCAAAACTATAGATTCACAATATATATTTTTAATTTTTTAAAACTGTTTTATTTTTATTTATATAATATGTATATTCTTTTGTTTAATTATACAAAAAAAAACTATAATTTACTTGTAATTTAAACAAAAAACAAAAACTAAAATTTTATATATAATGAATAGTTTGGCAGATGTGGTACACAGATCGCCCCTTGTCGAACATCTTCCGGCAATATCTAATCTACCTGCTTCGCATAATAATATGGCCCAGGTGAAGGTTTTTTTACTTACTTAAAAAAATATATATATGATTCAGGATCACCTGCTAGAAGCTTAAAAACAGATGTTAACTTCTATTTTAGTGCTTCCTACCATTCTTCATCTTCTTCTTACTAAAATTATTCTTCCTTTAGCATTTTATTCCTCCCATGTACCCAGTTCTTCCTTGCAATGTTTTTAAACATTTTTTTAAAAAAATTAAAATACACAATATTATATTAAATAAATAAATCTATCTTTCCTATTCCATTTATTAAAAGACGAATATAAAAGACTATAATTAAATAAATAATATGCAAGTGTTTTTTTGAAAAACTGTTAATATAGTAAATAAAACAATAAAAATAACCATGTAAACAATATTTTTCATTAAATAAATAAATAAATTTTATAGCTTGTACTTAGTTGAGTATCATCTAACATGAAAATATAAGGGTTTATATCAGATTTAGATAATTTCAAAACATAATTTTGTTTTTTTTCTAAAAAAAAATTGTATGTATGTAATTTTTAAGAAACAAAGAAAACGTTCACAGCCAATTTAGCTTATTAGAAAAAAAGTACAAAGTTAAAAAAAAATAAACAAAATATATTTAATGGAAATATGAGCTAAGATATTTTGAAAAAAAAATCTTAATTACTTGACCAATTAAATAAAATTATTTATAAAAGTACGTAAAAAGAAAATCATTATATAATTTATATTAAAACATAATTGGTTAAATTATGGGAAATAATACACTGTATTAATTTAAAATTATAATTTGATTTACTGAGACTGAATATAAAAATCAAAAGAACAAGCATTGATATTAATTTAGTAAATTTATAAGATGATTTTCAATTATCTATTTATAGACCTGTAAATCATTGTTTACCTTTTCTTATATTTCTAGATTGAGACTTATGATTCAAATGTTTAACGTTTTAATTAACAAACCATCAAAAACATTATCAGTTTGTTGTTATGTTTATCAATTATTGATACATTAATGAATTATTATCAATAGTCTTATGTATAAACGAATGTTTATGAATACTGATTTGTATAAACGAATGTTTATGAATACTGATTTGTATAAACGAATGTTTATCAAATGTAAAATGAAATTAAAACAAAAAAAAATCTTTCTTCAAGACTCTGCCCCCCATCCCTTGATTAATTACGTTCTTTGAGTTTTAATAATTAAAAAGTAAATATTGAAATCACAAATCACAGGTCTTTATTTAGACATATAACAAAAGGTTCACATAGTTCGAGTGACAGGTCTATATTTAGATATTATGTAGCTCAGTAAAAATATTGATATTCTTCAATTCAATCTTCTACAGATTTCGCCCTAAATTTCGTTCAATTTTAGATGATACTTATTACTTAAAGAACCAGATGTAAAAATTTTAAAATGAAAATATACAGAAATCTATAAGTGCATACACTATACTATATTATAATATTCTCTTGATAATAGTTTATAATTTTTTTATACTTACATAAAAACAATATCCATAATAGTAAGAGTAAATAAATAAATACATATATTATAAATATATAAAATAAAATATATATTTAGTACAAAAGAACTAAAAGTGAGATATAGACTAGACTATTAAATTTGTATACTTATTATATTTAAATATTAATTATCTTTATATAATAATAATATTAATGTTAAATATCTTTTATCTTGTGCCAGATAATGTTCTAATTATTGCGTATTTGATCTCCGCTTATAGTTTTAAAACAAAATTAATTCCTTCAATACTGCAATAGTAATAACAATGCATTGGATTTTATGTGATTATGGTATTATTTATGGTATGTATATTACAATTTAAATGTTGCTATATATAAAGGACTTCTATTGGCTATTAGCAAGAGTCACACATTTCCTATTGGTTATCTGCTTGAATGATTATAATTTATATTTTAATCTTTCATTCCTTGCAATATTTATAACATTGATTATATTGATTATTATAAAATCGTGGGTCTGCGTACAGCTTAATCGAGAGATTAGTAAATTAATTAATCGTGCAGTGGCTGCTCTGAGTATTGAAAATAGTTGATTATCAGTTGTTCTTCTTATAGTTATTGTGTTCTTATCGTCTTATCTTTTATTACTTTTCATATCACTTAATTTTCTTTTTACTTGCTAATCTACTCAGAACACTGAATTATCTGCTGATGTTCTTATCACTGTTCTGTTAACTAGCTAATCTACTCAGAACACTGAATTATCAGCTGATGTTCTTATCACTGTTCTGTTAACTAGCTAAGCTACTCAGAACACTGAATAATAAGCTGTTCAAGTAATGTTCATATTACTTTTCATAACAACTGATGTTCTTATCACCATTCTTCTTACTATCTAATTTTGTTGGTAATTGAGATGTATAAAAAAAATTATATTATATGTACAAAAAATCAACTTCTACTTTAATTTCCCATGTATAATTATTTATATTAATTAAACCATACATTATATAAATTAATTACGGGTTCTATTAAAAAATAATTAAAAAATAATATAATTAAACAAGGCATTTAAAAATAAACTATCTAAAACATCTACAATTTAACGTTTTAAAAACACGAAAAAATATCTTAAAACTGTATGAAGATGGTTTAATTTACATATTTTTAAAAATAAAAGTGTTATTAGTAGTAATTTTAACTTCAAAAAAACAACTGATAATTGCATAGCATTAAAGTAATTTTTAATTTTAAAAACGTATTTATTATTACCTATAATCTAATTTTATATCCATTTAAAAATGTTATGGAAATTTCAACTATTTTACAAAGTGGAATAAAGTATATAATCGTAATTTTGAAAATTACCCAACCATGAAAAATAAAGTTTTTTGAACTTAAAAGGAAATAAAAATCGTCGATAAATTTCGCATTTATTTATATTTTACGGTTGATTGCAGCAAATTAAAGTTAATTATTATTTTATAATAAAATAAATTTTTCCTATAGCCTTAGCTAATGCTATAATTTAATAGCATGGTGAATATTTATTGATAAATTATTATACCTGAGTAAATTTTTCTTTTTAACATTTACATGATCGTATTAACCTTCATAATTATATTTAGAGATAAGGGGAAAAGTAGATACGAATAGATAAGAAAACCAGCTGATATGAAAAGTGATAAAATGATTAGCTAGCTGATAAGAACAGCATAATATAAGAAGATTAGATACTGATTTGCTATGTCCAAAACGCAGTGTAGCCATTGAGTGGAGAAAAAAAAAAAAAATAAATACATTACATATCAGTTCACAATGTACCATTTAGTTTGATCAAAATTTGGCGCTACTTCGTATATTAATCCTTAAATTTAGTTCTTTAGTGTAATTGTTGTCATCTTTTATACGAAATGCTTTGTTAATAATGTACTAAACGTCTAAAGGGGTCCACACACTTACAGTTTAACTGCAGGCCGTTATCGTATACGATTAACGTAAGGCCAAAATCTCAGACCACCACACATTAACCGTCCACCGCCTGCAGGTAATCGTAAAGAACTACAGATCTGTGCCTGTATGCGCCACACACTGTGCGATGAGCGTCGACGATCTGACGATTTTTAACTGCAGTCCGACGAAGGGAAATAAACAAAATAAGACGATTCACTCTACACGACTGCAGGCCGACTGATAGTGTAGGGCGACTTTGTCCTTGAGGCACAGGCCTGACAGTCCACGGACTGTCGTCTCTCCTTCCATCCGATCCTCGTCTCTACCCTCCACACACCTACAGTTACAGTTCACCTCCGACTGCAGTCCGTCATCTTAAGGAAAACTGACGAGTGTGTGGCCAAGCTCCGTGGACTGTCAGATCATTATCTTTAGTTAAACTGTTAGTGGGTGGGCCGCTTAAGTAACTGAGAAAATAGTGATAACAATAACCTTATCATATTTATGTAAGATAAGAAGTTAACTTATTGATAATGAGAATAACTTTAACTTATCACTTATCAGCATTTCCTTTTTGTGTGAGGATATTATATTCAGAAATCAGGGCCCTTTTTTCACTGAGTTAAACAGATACCTGTCAGGGTTGTCAGAAAGCGGAAACAGAACTTCTTTCCTCCGCTATTAGAAATAGAACTTCTAAAGGAAGAACTACCGGATGAAACGAAATAATAATAGAATTCCTGTCTCATTTCTAAATGTAGATTTATTGGGAAAAATACTGTTTATAACCTTTTTATTTATTTATCCTTCCTTTGTAAAACACAAAAGCCTTTAAAATCCGTTTACACGGTAATAGATTCTGTCGCGATAGAACAATCAACCATCATACTTTCTTGTCTCACGTGATAGTTTAATATTTACAACAGTCAGAGATCTCACGTGGCAGCTTTAAGAACTATCACGATGTATTTTCTAAATAATGATTGGCTTATTGTTTGTTTATATTTTATACTTCTACATCACGTGATAGTGATCTAGGAGGTAATATTATGTGATAGCTTGCTTCATATTTGATATCAGATCTTGTTTTCGACAATATTAATATTCTGTTAACTATAATATGTATTATAATGTATTAAATGCTCTGTTACTGTACCAAGCCAGTGGTTCAAGACGACAAGTTTTGACATATGTCTACTCTCGCCGTGTAGACTGTACACCTCCACGATAGTTCTATGACAGTGACTGACTTGATAGTTCTATCGTGAGAGAACTATCACAGTGTAAAGAAGGCTTTAAGGAACATTTTAAAAATAGAATATATTATGTTATAATTTATATTCTGTAGGTCGTTTAAAAGATCCCTAAAAAATCTTTACTTATTGTTAAAATGGTAATATACATACTTGTAAACTTAATTTTTTATAAATCAGCATTTATATTAGTATTCTCATTCTCTTAACTAGCTAAGCTACTCAGAACACTGAATAATAAGCTGTTCAAGTAATGTTCATATTACTTTTCATAACAACTGATGTTCTTATCACCATTCTTCTTACTATCTAATTTTGTTGGTAATTGAGATGTATAAAAAAAATTATATTATATGTACAAAAAATCAACTTCTACTTTAATTTCCCATGTATAATTATTTATATTAATTAAACCATACATTATATAAATTAATTACGGGTTCTATTAAAAAATAATTAAAAAATAATATAATTAAACAAGGCATTTAAAAATAAACTATCTAAAACATCTACAATTTAACGTTTTAAAAACACGAAAAAATATCTTAAAACTGTATGAAGATGGTTTAATTTACATATTTTTAAAAATAAAAGTGTTATTAGTAGTAATTTTAACTTCAAAAAAACAACTGATAATTGCATAGCATTAAAGTAATTTTTAATTTTAAAAACGTATTTATTATTACCTATAATCTAATTTTATATCCATTTAAAAATGTTATGGAAATTTCAACTATTTTACAAAGTGGAATAAAGTATATAATCGTAATTTTGAAAATTACCCAACCATGAAAAATAAAGTTTTTTGAACTTAAAAGGAAATAAAAATCGTCGATAAATTTCGCATTTATTTATATTTTACGGTTGATTGCAGCAAATTAAAGTTAATTATTATTTTATAATAAAATAAATTTTTCCTATAGCCTTAGCTAATGCTATAATTTAATAGCATGGTGAATATTTATTGATAAATTATTATACCTGAGTAAATTTTTCTTTTTAACATTTACATGATCGTATTAACCTTCATAATTATATTTAGAGATAAGGGGAAAAGTAGATACGAATAGATAAGAAAACCAGCTGATATGAAAAGTGATAANCACTTCGACGAATATTCTAAAAGTTCTTGTGCCAGTATTTAATAAAAAAAAAAAAATTATATATTAAATGAGTATTTTCGTAATTTGTTAAAGGAAATTAATAAAAAAAAGTATATATTTAAATTTCCAAATATATGAGCCTCAAGAAGAGAAATATATTTTTATGTATTTCTCTCTTGATTACCAAATATATTAAAAATGTAGCTTATAGAATAGAAAGGACTTAAAACAATACATTCATTTGAAAATAAATATACTTATGTACATATTGAAACAAAATATTGCCTTGTGTTTTAATTATAATGTAACTCCTTTTTCATTTTTAGGGTTTCGTTGGTAAAACTAATAAAAGAAACCCTCATAGTGTTCCTGTGTCTGTCTGCCTGTCATTCTGTATGGGGTTCCAATAACTTTAGAATCAAAAGAGATGCAAACAAGAAACTTTCCAGTATTAAAGATCGTTTTGACGAGCTCGCACAGGAAAAATATAGCGAACTCAAAATTATCAGCTGTTCAAATACAAAATGGCGGATAATTCACGTTACAGGATTTTTTCCTTAAATGTTTAGTGTGGTATCAAATGAAAGGTATTGAAGAGTAGATTACAGAAATATAATAACACTTGTGGAAAGTTTTTAATTTTCCATGCCATTTTGTCTATAAACATCAAAATTTTACGTTTAAAACTATATTTTTGCTGTTACTAAAATTATAAAGAAATATGCAAAATGTGCGGTCACCTGGGCCATAGAAAAAATAAGAATAGCAATTTGATCTGATTAAATGGGAATCCAAAATGGCGGATAATTGCTATCTCTGGGGAAAAAAAAGTTTTTTTTTTTTTTTTTTCAAGAGTTGAATTAACTTAAGTAACTGAGAAAATAGTGATAACAATAACCTTATCATATTTATGTAAGATAAGAAGTTAACTTATTGATAATGAGAATAACTTTAACTTATCACTTATCAGCATTTCCTTTTTGTGTGAGGATATTATATTCAGAAATCAGGGCCCTTTTTTCACTGAGTTAAACAGATACCTGTCAGGGTTGTCAGAAAGCGGAAACAGAACTTCTTTCCTCCGCTATTAGAAATAGAACTTCTAAAGGAAGAACTACCGGATGAAACGAAATAATAATAGAATTCCTGTCTCATTTCTAAATGTAGATTTATTGGGAAAAATACTGTTTATAACCTTTTTATTTATTTATCCTTCCTTTGTAAAACACAAAAGCCTTTAAAATCCGTTTACACGGTAATAGATTCTGTCGCGATAGAACAATCAACCATCATACTTTCTTGTCTCACGTGATAGTTTAATATTTACAACAGTCAGAGATCTCACGTGGCAGCTTTAAGAACTATCACGATGTATTTTCTAAATAATGATTGGCTTATTGTTTGTTTATATTTTATACTTCTACATCACGTGATAGTGATCTAGGAGGTAATATTATGTGATAGCTTGCTTCATATTTGATATCAGATCTTGTTTTCGACAATATTAATATTCTGTTAACTATAATATGTATTATAATGTATTAAATGCTCTGTTACTGTACCAAGCCAGTGGTTCAAGACGACAAGTTTTGACATATGTCTACTCTCGCCGTGTAGACTGTACACCTCCACGATAGTTCTATGACAGTGACTGACTTGATAGTTCTATCGTGAGAGAACTATCACAGTGTAAAGAAGGCTTTAAGGAACATTTTAAAAATAGAATATATTATGTTATAATTTATATTCTGTAGGTCGTTTAAAAGATCCCTAAAAAATCTTTACTTATTGTTAAAATGGTAATATACATACTTGTAAACTTAATTTTTTATAAATCAGCATTTATATTAGTATTCTCATTCTCCAGTGTAATTAATAATTATATTTATATAAAATCTTCTAATATTAATGACTACTTTATCACATGTAAAAAAAAATTACAATGTTATAAAGAAATTAATTAATAAATCCTAATTTTATAG
>KZ651978.1:98271-110338 GCA_001010745.2 Gerris buenoi | reverse complement strand
CCGATAAATAATAAAGTTCTCAACCTAGTGAGTATTTTTTCAGCCTATTGTACACTAGACAGTTGTGGAAAATTGGAATGCTCCATAAAATTTAAAGGGTGCAGCATAAGGATATTTTATCATTATTTTATTGTATTGGACAGAGGTTGGAAAAAGTAGTTATATATGTATACCGATAAATAATAAAGTTCTCAACCAAGTGAGTATTTTTTCAGCCTATTGTACACTAGACAGTTGTGGAAAATTGGAATGCTCCATAAAATTTAAAGGGTGCAGCATAAGGATATTTTATCATTATTTTATTGTATTGGACAGAGGTTGGAAAAAGTAGTTATATATGTATACCGATAAATAATAAAGTTCTCAACCTAGTGAGTAGTTTTTTAGCCTATTGTACACTAGACAGTTGTGGAATATCGGAATGACCCATAAAAATTAAAGGTTGCAACCTTGCATACGCGATAAAGCGCTCGGAAAGCGTGGGGGGGACTAACAGAAAAGACCCTTGTTTTTTTTCCAATTAAATTTCCCATAACTATTTCTTAATCCTAAAAAAATAAATTCGTCAGAAAATGAAAGAGAGCAATACATTCTAGAACTTAAGTTTCACTTCTAATGCGTGAGAGCCTCACTAATATTTTTTATTATTGTATCAAATTTAAAGGAAACAGTCAAAATAAATACTTCTGGGATAAGATTTCTTATCCAGAACTGTAGTTTTTACCTTGTTTCCCTACAATTTAATATAATATAAAACAGTCTTTATGTTTTACAGTCTATAAGATTAGAGTTGGCACAATCAAAAGGCGGGAAAATTTTGAGGGAAACGATTTTATTGGTCCCCCATGTTGAATGCAACTTCAGAAAAAAATGCTCTACTCTACCCCTGTTCCACAAAAAAAAAATATAACATGGCAACACCGATTTTCCCTTTTTATAACCCCAAAACTACCTCCATATTTGTTGTTTCCCGCCTTCGATTGTGCCAACTCTAATCTTATAGACTGTAATTGCATCAAATTGAAGAGAAGCAGTGTTAACGTTATTAATGTAAGATATCAGCTTATGGCATCAAATCAAATTAAGGCAAACAAAGTAAAAACAATAATTCAAACACGATTTTAGTTTTATTGGATAAAATTGGAGGAAAAACAAATAAAAAATACAGTTCTGAAGTAAGATTTAGTTTTATATTGCATCAAATTGAGAAAAAAATAAAACAACAATCCTGGAGTAGGATTTTGTTTTTATTGCATCAAATTAAGAAAAAAATAAAGTATAAAACAACAATCATGGAATAAGATTTTTATTTTTTTGCATCAAATGGTTTTTAGCATATCAAATTGACAAGAAACATTTAAAAGTATAACCATTCATAAGTAAGATTTTTATTTTTTGTATTGCATCAAATTTGGGGAATCAATGTAAAGGCAGTAGCTAAACAACTTTAATACGTTTAAATGATACTACTACTACTACATAATACTACTGTCAGTCTGTGAGGTTCTACAGTCTGTAAGATTAGAGTTGGCACAATCGAAAGCGGAAAACAACAAACGTGGAGGTAGTTTTGGGGTTATAAAAAGGGAAAATCGGTGTTGCCATGTTATATTTTTTTGTGGAACAGGGGTAGAGTAGAGCATTTTTTTCTGAATTNTGTTTCATTTTCTCATATTAGAGGAAAACAAAGTTAAGAAATCAGTACTGAAAGTAAGATTGCGTTTATATTACTTCAAATTGCTGGAGAGAAAGTAAAAATAACACCACTAGAGTAAGTACTTAGGTAATATATGTTAATCTCCAGTAGGGAGAAAAAGTTGTGTTTGGTTTAGTTTAGAGGGACTAAAGTAAGTCTTTTCTTCCCCGAAGTCAAAAAGTAAAAGACAAAGTAAAAGTAGGAAGAAAAAGAAGAATTGCCAACATAATTATGTTATACATAGTAAAGAATGAATGGTTAATGTAATGAAGTTGTTGAAATCAGGTTGGCGACACTGCTTTTTCGACCTTGTTTATCATTGATTATAACCTGCATCTAAATAACCTTCTGTTTGAGTTTAATTCTAATTCTTATTTGTTTTTAATATTGAATCTTTTATATCTGCTGTTAAAAAGAGCTAACAATTATTGGTATTTATTAAAATAAAAATATGTGTGAGGCTTTCACGCATTAGAAGTGAAACTTAAGTTCTAGAATNAACAAACGTGGAGGTAGTTTTGGGGTTATAAAAAGGGAAAATCGGTGTTGCCATGTTATATTTTTTTGTGGAACAGGGGTAGAGTAGAGCATTTTTTTCTGAATGGGGGACCAATAAAATCGTTTCCCTCAAAATTTTCCCGCCTTTTGATTGTGCCAACTCTAATCTTATAGACTGTAATACTACATAATACTACTGTCACTCAGTGAGGTTCATATAACTTTTGAATCAAAAGAGATAAAAACATGAAACTTTCTAGTGTTAAACATAGTTTTGACGCGCACACAGGAAAATTATAGAGAACTCAAAATTATCAGGTGTTTAAATTTTGAGTGAGATGTCAAATGAAAGAAATGTAGTGAAGAGTAGATTACAATAATTGCAAAATAAAAAGAACTTTTCATATACTACGTTTTTAAATTTTCTGTCATAAATCATAAATTTTAAACCTGTCAAAATGAAGATTGTAAATATGGGACATGTCAAAACAAATAAAATAACTTAAGGGGCCCACACACTTACAGTTTAACTGCAGGCCGTTATCTTATACGATTATCGTAAGGCNGAATGAATGGTTAATGTAATGAAGTTGTTGAAATCAGGTTGGCGACACTGCTTTTTCGACCTTGTTTATCATTGATTATAACCTGCATCTAAATAACCTTCTGTTTGAGTTTAATTCTAATTCTTATTTGTTTTTAATATTGAATCTTTTATATCTGCTGTTAAAAAGAGCTAACAATTATTGGTATTTATTAAAATAAAAATATGTGTGAGGCTTTCACGCATTAGAAGTGAAACTTAAGTTCTAGAATGCATTGCTCTCTTTCGAATTTATTATTTCAGGATTAAGAAATGGTTATGAAAAGGGGGAAATTTAATTGAAAAAAAAAAAATATTGCTACGCTAAGGCAACCACATTTATTCCAATAAAAATAAATGTTTGTTTTGATTTCTTGGTCTTTAAATAGATAAAAACAATTAATCTGTAAAAATGTTACACTTGGACGCGTCTCGAGTCGCAAACTTCGTTACACGATGTCACTATATAAAAAAATTCACTCTACCGCCGCCAAAGAAGTTTCACTTCAATTAAATGGATAAAGATGTGTTTTCTGCCTACTGGAGATAAAATATTGTGTAGTACCTCGGGAGTAAAGTGCTATAATTCCTCTCGTGATAATTATCTCCCTCGGCTTCGCCTTTGGATTTATGGACCATGGTGCCTTCGGCTTCGCCTCAAGAACCAACTTATGCGCTTAGGAAAGAATAGCCTATTTTACTCCCTAGGCGCATAAATAACTATTATATTGCCTTCAAAGAAACAATGCGAACCTAGCAGTAAAATGGTAAGATTTTTATTCTATTTTCCAAAATTGAAAGTAACAATACTGGAGTAAGTGTTTGTTTCAAGTGAAACTTCTGTGTGTGATTTTTTTTCATATAGTGCCATCGTGTAACGAAGTTTGCGATTCGAGACTCGTCCAAGTGTAACATTTTTACAGATTAATTGTATTATATACTATATAAAGACCAGCAAATCAAAACAAACATTTATTTTTTTTGGATAAATGTGGTTGCCTTAGCGTAGCAATATTTGTTTTTGGGTCTTTTCTGTTAGTCCCCCCCAGGCCTTTCGGGCACTTTTTCGCGTATGGGTCAATCCATATGGACCGGTCCAGAGGTGGTTGCTCGACCATTTTAGAAAAAAATTATATTTACCCTGTTTTTTCTCTCATATTTAAGGTGTTCAAAACGATGCTTAAAAAAATGTTATCTTAAACCGTTTAGGTATGGCGGCCATTTTTGCTTTCCTTCGCACACTAATTTGTGTGTTTGTGGGCNCTGCAGGCCGTTATCTTATACGATTATCGTAAGGCCAAAATCTCAGACCACCGCACATTAACAGTCCACCGCCTGCAGGCAATCGTAAAGAACTACAGATCTGTGCCTGTATGCGCCACACACTGTACGATGAGTGCCTGCAGGTCGAGATCTGACGATTTTTAACTGCAGTCCGACGGAGGGAAATAAACAAAATAAAGATGATAAGGCACAGGCCTGACAGTCCACGGACTGTCGTCTCTCCTTCCATCCGATCTTCGCCTCTACCCTCCACACACCTACAGTTCACCTCCGACTGCAGTCCGTCATCTTAAAGGGGCCCACACACTTACAGTTTAACTGCAGGCCGTTATCGCATACGATTAACGTAAGGCCAAAATCTCAGACCACCACACATTAACCGTCCACCACCTGCAGGCAATCGTAAAGAACTACAGATCTGTGCCTGTATGCGCCATACACTGTGCGATAAATGTCTGCTGGCCGATATCTGTCGATTTTTAACTGCAGTCCGACGGAGGGAAATAAACAATATAAAGACTATTCACTCTACACGACTGCAGGCCAACTGATAGTGTAGGGCGACTTTGTCCTTGAGGCACAGGCCAGACAGTCCACGGACTTTCGTCTCTCCTTCCATCGGTTCCTCGCCTCAACCCTCCACACACCTACAGTTCACCTCCGACTGCAGTCTGTCATCTTAAGGAAAACTGACAAGTGTGTGGCGAAGCTCCGTGGACTGTCAGATCATTATCTTCAGTTAAACTGTAAGTGTGTGGGCCGCTTAAGAAAAACAGACGAGTGTGCGGCCAAGCTCCGTGGACTGTCAGATCATTATCTTCAGTTAAACTGTAAGTGTGTGGGCCGCTTAAGAAAAACAGACGAGTGTGTGGCCAAGCTCCGTGGACTGTCAGATCATTATCTTCAGTTAAACTGTTAGAGTGTGGGCCGCTTTAGTAACTTAAATGACTAGGTACTCGGGAAGTTAGTTAAAAATCGATTGCAAGATTTGTACTGGACAAACATACAAACAAGAAAGGAAGCTAATAAAAACGTAGTAAAAATATATAACACTTGTGGAAAATGTTTAATTTTCCTTGCGATTTTGGCAAAAAACATGAAAAATGTTGCTTCCCTCTCCCCTTATATATTAATTTTATGATCACAATATCAACGAAACCATTTTACGTCCCAATTTTTTTAAGTCCTGATTTAAACATAATCCATAGACGCCTTCCCCAATTCAATTTACTCATCTATTGGATGTGATTATAATTGTAAAGTATGTTTCACTTCTCTGGGATTCGAACTCACAAGATATGGAAGTGTTCTGACCTAGGTTTGTTTTAGTCGTTGTAAATACGTTAACCACGCCGGCCCACCAATCCACCATTATTAAGCTAAATAATATATTTTCAACGAGAGAATTTAACGATAAAAATAAATACCCATAATTCATAATAGATTAATTTATTAGATTAAAAATAATTTTATAAATAAAAACTTATATATAATATACCCTTTTCTTAATGTTAATATTTTCAAAACTGATGTTTTGCATTATAAAATAATTAATATAAACGATTATTAATTAATGAATATAATGAAAAACTCGATGATAAAGTCTATATAATTTCTAATAGTTCGACTAATATTCGCTAGGAGGCAGACTTGTATTTTTAAGAAACTAAGTTGGTGGCGCATTCTGTTGGCAAGACGATGAAATAGTTTCTTAAGTGGTTTAAACTCATGTTCTTTTATCTGACACCAGGGTCGCTGCTTTCGCTTTACAGACCTTATTATCGGGGAAACTTTTTCTCGTCAGCGTCAGTCTTACCCCAAGAGTCAATGAGGATGTACGCGCATTTATCTTACATTCAGGATTTACGATGTATTGAAGTGTAAACTCTAGCGGTATCAATTTGAACTACAAAGCTACTGATAACATAAACGGGACCTTTTATTTTGTTTATTTTACAGTCATAATAATTCTGATTATACTGATATTTAAAGTATAGAAAAGTTATTATTTCTTGATAAGATTCCTTCTATATTACCAGTGCTTAGTTCAAATTACAACCACTAGGTTTATGAAGTGGAAATATTTTAAACTGTGTTTTTATTTGTTTTAAATAAATGTTTTAAATATTTTATTTGTTTTAAATGATTTTTTAAATTGTTTTATTGGTTATTGTTTTTTTACTTTTTACATGATAAATATTTTAATCATTATTATATACCTATTAAAAATATTATTACTTTCGCAAACATTTTAAGGATCTTTAAGTGTAGTTAAGGAGTCAACATAGTCTTTTTGAACACCTACACACCTGATTCGATTCTCATAAAGGTAAGACACATTTTTATTCACTTTCAATGATTACATCGAGTTTATGTCGCAAGTGGCAGATTCCTTCCCTGGTAATATTTGATTTTGTGTTAAGACATATCAAATATTTAAATTTTTACGGATTTATTTTCATAATTATTTAGGTAATTAAGTCGATAAATTAATCAAATTATCAATACTGTCTTGTTAAAAAAATAATAATAATAATATTGCTAAAGCCGAAAAAGATACAAAAGAAAAAAGTTTTTTATATTTTAAATATTTTAGTGAACATAATTTAATTATGGAGATTAAGAACATAATTATTAAATTAATATACACTTTTTTCTTAAAAAAAAAAAAAAATTATTATTATTTCCATTTTGTTTTGATAATCTGAAATTTCTTTTTATTTATTTAATATCATTTTAGCCACTTCTGATCATATACACGATGTAGAAGAAAGTGTAAAAAAATGTCTTACCTGTCTGAGATTCGAACTAGTTTCCAGGCAAATTCGAGTGTGATTTATCAGTTGATTATTCTACACTATCTAATCAACAACACTGATAATATTGTATTTTCTTACGTTACAATGTACGACCTTTAGTCTAAACAACATTCTTTTTCATTTCAAGAGGAAGTTTACATATTATTACGACCCGATAAGCCTATAAATTTAGAAAAAAAAAATAAAACTAATTAGAGATGTAGATAAGTTATTATATCTATTTAAAGACCAAAAAATCAAAACAAACATTTATTATTATTGGAATAAATGTGGTTGCCTGAGCCTAAAGCAATAACAAAATCATTTCGAGGTGAGCCGTCGCCGTCAGGACACTATACTCGATTATATAAATTATTTGAATTTCATTGTTATGTAGGTACCGAAGTTACCGAAATATTATTATTATTCCGAAACTTTGGCAAAAAAAAACCTTTTTTTTTTACAAAATTTTCGAAATTATATTAATACTTAGAAACTTTGGCAAAACAGAACTTCGTTCAGAACTGGCATTTGTGAGAAGTAAGTGTTCCATTAAAATTTTAAATCAACTAAAACAATCATTTTCTTTTAAAGCTCTTATAAATATAATGGTTCGAATTTGTTCAAATTATTTGTA
Source organism: Gerris buenoi (assembly GCA_001010745.2). Lineage (NCBI taxonomy): Eukaryota > Metazoa > Arthropoda > Insecta > Hemiptera > Gerridae > Gerris > Gerris buenoi. The sequence continues at coordinate 102,842 of KZ651978.1, read as the reverse complement.
TTTATTACTTACTCACGGCAGCAAAATTAAACATTGTTGAACTGTTTTCAATCTGCAAAATGAAAATGACATTTTTTCTTGGTTCTTTTGCAACATGTCACACACTGCGAAATAATAAAGTGTCAGCAAAAATAATAAAGTGTCAGCAAAATATCAAAGTGTCAGCAAAAGTTCGAAGTGTCAGGAAAATAACAAACAGGCAGCAAAAGTTTAGGAAAAGGTTACAGGTAATTAACATTTTCCTGCCTCGGCTTCGTCTCGTCAATAAATTTGTTTAGCATATCCTCGCGGCTTGGAACTAATACATACTTAATAAGTTGTCAGCAAAATTCCATTTTGCTGTCTGGTAACATAAATGACTATTATCTACTCACGGCAAGCAATGTTGTACATTTTTCAAACTGTAAAATATAATTTTTCTTGATTCTTTTGTAACATGTCAAAAAAACACGCTGCAAAATAACAAACAGGCAGCAAAATTTTAAGAAAAGGTTAAATTTTAAGAAACATTGCAGGTTATGAACTCTCCCACAATGTTCATTTTTATATGTGTTTAAGCATAATATTCTGCTAAATATTTATATCTTTGAAAATATCTTTAAAAACTAGGCATCGCATGGCTCCATCATTAAAGCGAGCGTAATGGAATAAAAAATTAGAGATAGTTTATCTCATGATGAGTTGATATTTAAAGAATATGCTAGTAATAGAGAGCAGTGGGGGTGAAGGGTTATTCTACTGTTCCTTAACTCTTCTACACGTCCCGGCTATTTTACTTCAATTATTATAAAATGTATCACTTCGCTACACTAAAACTACTGGATGTAACAATTTAAAATTTTACATGCCTGTTTCAACTATGCATTAGACGGTGTTTATGAAGTTTTATTAAAATCGTTACGTTAAAACGTAAAATATCGGTGAAATGTTGTTTTCTCTACTTTAAACGTTTTAACGGTTTTTCTTAATTCATAGCGGTGTCGCTGTTGGTTTTACTAAAAAATGTTATTCGAAAAAAATGTTCGTCTCGTCGAATAAATAAAGTTAAGAGTTTTTTCCCGTCCTAAAATTCCAATTTTAATTTTGAAGCGCACCTTTACGCGATCGTTGCCCGCGAACGCTTTGGCAGACAACATTGTCCAACGAACTCGTCCTGTGCATTGGTAAAATAAACATGTGTACCAAATTTCATCAAAATCGTAAATTTTTACTCAAATTATTGTCGTACGTTTCAGACACACAGCCAGACAGACAGACACTCAGCCAGACAGACAGACACACAGACAGACGAGCAATTTCATTGAATGTAGGAAGTGTTTTATTTGCTGAAATTTGGCCAACATTCTCAGAGAAATCATACCTTGAGGCGAAACCAAGTAATTCGACATATTGGTGTTGTAAGAATTGATAGTCTGCCAATATCCCTGTTCTCAAAAACGGGGAAATAATGTAAAAACAGGGAAATAATGTGAAAACGGGCAAATAATCCACGTTCGCCAACCTAATTATTTTGTAAATAGTAGAGAATGAATGGTAAATATAGAGAATTGGTTGAAATCAGGTTGGCAGCACTGCTTCTAAACTCCCAGCTGTATTGCGAGTCATTCTACGATGATTTGTTTACTTTTGTTTAACTTCCGTTGAACTTTATATTTTTTATTACTTTAAAAGTGATTATTAATTGTTTTAAATCATTTAAATAATTTATATACTATAATAATACGTTTAATAAAGAAATACAAATGTTTTCTTTGTTAAACGAATCTTAGAAAGCGCTTTTTCTGGAGATAAAATTTTGTATGTACCTCGAGAATAATGCATTATTATTCCCTTGTTATAATTATCTCCCTCGGCTTCGCCTCGGGAGCTAATTGGTATTAATCCCTCGGCTTCGCCTCGGGAATTAAGATACCTAATACCCTCGGCTTCGCCTCGGGAATTAGTTGCCTTGATTCCTTCAGCTTTGCCTCAGGAATCAACTCTGTCACGCGGGAAATAATGTCTCACATTATTCCCTTGGTGCATAAATAACTATTATCGCCCTCTACTTGTAAACATTGCTGTCCTGAGCGGGAGGTAATGTTACATATTACAGCTCTGGGGCGGGTAATAATGTATGGTTTATCCATTACACTCCCGCTAATTTAGTTCGAGAAGCGGCCGCTTCCTGGCCGGGCCGCGGAGTGCAGCAAGCGCTAGTAGTACTCAGCGTCAGCTGTTCAAATTGTAAACAATAAATATTTTACTTATAAAATCAAGATTTTTTCTTTTGTACCCTTCTTAATTACTTTTGTAAAAATTCCTTAATAAATATTTTTATAACTGCAGTTTGTTTTGGTTATGATTTAACCTTAATGAGTTTATTGTTTTTGAAGATTACGGCAAAATAGTTTTTTGAAGTTAGTTTAAAAGTGTGGGCGATAAAATAGTGTACGTACCACGAGCAGTAAGCGCTATGACAGGCCTCGGGCGTTAAACGCACTCGTGCTTTCAAACTTCGCCCTCGGCCTGTAATAACGCCCTTACTGCTCTAGTTGCGTAAATTAAATAGCTATTACAACCTATTATTGTCAAATTTATTTGTATTCCCTTATTGAATTTGATTTTTTACATGAATTAAAATAGTTCAGACTCGGTTAAAATCAATAATCAATCGAGGGCTAGGGCTGTCTTAGGGCTGTCTGAGGGCTTCTTTCGACAGAGCATTCAAATTTCATAAAAAACAGATGAGTACTTTGGAAGANGGTTTTTAAAGCTCTACAAGGTCCTGCAGTCAAACAGTTCCAAAAAAAAAAATTATAAACCCATTAATATCTAGAGTGAAATATGTGTGCGGTTACAAAAGCAGCTATATGCTTACTGTACTCGGATTCAAAAGCAGCTATATCCATTACTGATCCAAAAACAGCTATATCCTATGTACACATTATAGAGTTACTCTGAGTAAGGCTGCAAAATCATCTATATACTTCTTTACACATTTCTATCTTCTTTTAAATAGAAAAAAATATGATAGAAGAGAAAAAAAATAAACAAAATATTATAGTGGCTACACTGAATAAATAATATCATCGACTGTGTTTTTCTCCAGTGTGTGATAGCGACTCATCATAGAAGAGATGAATCCTTCACTTGCCTTTTTAAAGTCTCCTTATAACCTACACAGATTATCTGAAGATGGCTGCATTAGAACAGCCGAAACCGGTCAAATTGTTACAAATACAATTATTTTGTGTGAAGACGTTGTTTGGTTATTGAACTGCACCTCTTCTATGATAAACAAATTGTCCACTGGTTTAAGCTGGTGGCACATTGCACGTTTCGCATTACTCCTTGCTTCTTTATTTTAACACATCCCACACATACCCCAGAATCAAACTATGGTGTGATGATACCAATGCTGGTCAATGTTTTACCTCATTTAACTTTGTTAGTACGATTTTCATGGATATATGCTTTAAGCAATGTTTCACCTACTTCATTATGGTTATACCTTTATAATTCTCGACTTATCTCCTCATTATCTACCTTATCCTCTCACCCTTATTCCCCATTTTTTATTCTTTATTGATAATGATTTTTTTTTCTTTTTTTCCGCAGAATTCGGCAACTGGAACGACGGAAATTCAAACGACTACAACCAAGACTCATCTAACCAGGAACAAGGTATTCTTAGGTTTAAGATTAAGGTTTTTTAAAACCCCCTATTTATTTAAGGAAAGGTTATAAACAATAAAGGTTATCTTTTGTTTACACTTTAAGGCATTATAAAATAAATAACCATCAGTCATTTTGTTTTGTTTACATGAATTAAAATGTAAACTTTGATTAGGATTTAAAGGTCAGTGTTGCTTAAATTATTGTTATTTACTATTGTCATTTATTTTTTTTTTATATATCTATATTTTTTGGTTTAAAATAGTCTTTCTGATCCAAAGGCATTTTGTGTTTGTTTGTTTGTTTTGGATGTTTTTGTTGAAAGTTTATCTTTAGGGATCTCTACTAGAGATGAATATGTGTTGGATCCCATCCCATCCCCATTCTTCATCTTCCGATGACACCTGGAGTAAATTTCGTCGGAGACATGGCTGCTTTCATCGTTCTTTCAACAATTCGGTAAAGAGTTTGTCAAGACATCTTCAGGTATTTAGAAAGCTATTTTTCATTATATTTTTTTGAATTTTAACTCGGTAATTCCCGAACACGATTTCAAAACGACATTTTTTACTAGTTGTCCCTTTTCTTTTATTTTACGTTGTTTTTTCTACTCATGATTTAAAAATCGGTCTTCCGTTCTTATTGATATTGATTATAATTTGATATTCGATGTTCTGATAGGTTTTTAAAAGTAGGGTAAAGTGGGGCTATGGTCTCACCTGGGGTTATTGTGACCAACTCATTTTTTGTAGGGAATTGTTTTTTTTCTCTCTACCTGTTAGTTAGGAATGAAGCAGCACTGTTTCTAGTTCCAGAATCTGACAATAGGAGAATTATTACTATTAAAATTCCCTACAAAAAATGAGTTGGTCACAATAACCCCAGGTGACACCATAGCCCCACTTTACCCTATC
>KZ651978.1:73814-96806 GCA_001010745.2 Gerris buenoi | reverse complement strand
TTTGCCAAAAAAAAAAAAAAAAAGTGATAACACAATTTAGTGAATTACTAGTACTAGACGTTTTTCGTGCTTTGCCAAAAAAAAAAAAAAGTGATAACACAATTTAGTGAATTACTAGTACTAGACGTTTTTCGTGCTTTGCCAAAAAAAAAAAAAAGTGATAACACAATTTAGTGAATTACTAGTACTAGACGTTTTTCGTGCTTTGCCAAAAAAAAAAAAAAGTGATAACACAATTTAGTGAATTACTAGTACTAGACGTTTTTCGTGCTTTGCCAAAAAAAAAAAAAAGTGATAACACAATTTAGTGAATTACTAGTACTAGACGTTTTTCGTGCTTTGCCAAAAAAAAAAAAAAGTGATAACACAATTTAGTGAATTACTAGTACTAGACGTTTTTCGTGCTTTGCCAAAAAAAAAAAAAAGTGATAACACAATTTAGTGAATTACTAGTACTAGACGTTTTTCGTGCTTTGCCAAAAAAAAAAAAAAGTGATAACACAATTTAGTGAATTACTAGTACTAGACGTTTTTCGTGCTTTGCCAAAAAAAAAAAAAAGTGATAACACAATTTAGTGAATTACTAGTACTAGACGTTTTTCGTGCTTTGCCAAAAAAAAAAAAAAGTGATAACACAATTTAGTGAATTACTAGTACTAGACGTTTTTCGTGCTTTGCCAAAAAAAAAAAAAAGTGATAACACAATTTAGTGAATTACTAGTACTAGACGTTTTTCGTGCTTTGCCAAAAAAAAAAAAAAGTGATAACACAATTTAGTGAATTACTAGTACTAGACGTTTTTCGTGCTTTGCCAAAAAAAAAAAAAAGTGATAACACAATTTAGTGAATTACTAGTACTAGACGTTTTTCGTGCTTTGCCAAAAAAAAAAAAAAAAAGTGATAACACAATTTAGTGAATTACTAGTACTAGACGTTTTTCGTGCTTTGCCAAAAAAAAAAGAGAATATAGCTGCTTTTGGAATTCATCTACTCATAATGTTGGTTCGCAAAAAAATGACCGACAGACTGATACAAAGACGAAACCAATAATTCCCTGTGATATCAGTCATTGATTTTATGACATCGAAGCCATAAAAAGTTTTCGTTCTTGAGAACGAATCGCAAGCTATATGTGGTTAAGCTCAGGAGCAAAATTTGAAATTATACTCGTATTTATCGGGAAATATACAGACTTACAGTCTATAAGATTAGAGTTGGCACAATCAAAAGGAGGGGAAAATTTTGAGGGAAACGATTCTATTGGTCCCCCATGTTGAATGCAACTTCAAAAAAAAAATACTCTCCTCTACTCTACCCCTGTTCCACAAAAAAAATAACATGGCAACACTGATTTTCCCTTTTTATAACCCCAACACTACCTCCACGTTTGTTGTTTCCCGCCTTCGATTGTGAAGGCGACTGGAGGAAAATCCTATTTACTTTTGCGAAATAATCATGGATAAAACGATTTATGAATGTTTTTTAATCTTATACTACTCATAAAGACTTTAAGAAAGTTAAATGGTAACTTTACGTCCCATCCCCATCATAAAGTCAACTTTTTTGGGTCTGCCCCCCCCCCCACAAATAAAGCTGGGTGCATCATAGCCTACAATATAGTAAGAGGAATTCACGTATAAATACGTTTATAACCGTCAGTTTGAATAAGAAAAGAAAGGGAAATCTCTTTATAGATCAAGCTTATGGCTTATGTGATAATAAATAAGTAACTCAATCCTATATCTCAAGTTGTAAGAAACAAGTAAGGCGCGCTTCACGTAAGAACGTGAGGCGCGATAATCGCCGGTTTCTGTACGACTTAGTTAAAATATTAAGTGTAATAGTTGCATATTCTTTTTCTACACTTCAAGACCTTTAAATTGATGTATAACATGCCATGGTAGCTAAAAACTTTTTTTTGGTCACCCGCCATATTGGCAGGGCCGCCATCTTGGAAATATTAAGTGTAAAAACTCTAAAATTTGTCCAGTTGTCTAAAATGCCGAGATGTACCTGTGTGCCAAATTTCATGTTTCTAGCTACACTAGTTTATGAGTTGAAACAAGCCAACGGACGGACTGACAGACGGACAGACGGACGGACAGATAGACAGACAGAGCCGTTATATAAGGTTTCTTTTTGTACTTTGTACAGAAACCTAAAAGAGCCACCATCTTTAATAAAAGTGGCGGATCAAAATATCCTTTCATAGAGGGAGTAGGTATACATGATTAAAGCAAACTATGCAGCAAAATGGTTAATTTAAGAATTAATAATTTTCGAGATTTTATGATTAATGAGTGATTAGGTAGAATTTGGCTACAGGAATAGCATATAAATGGTCGCCATCTTGAAAATGAGTGAGTATTTTGTGAGTACTTTGGAATTAATTTTATCAGGGAGAAGGAAGAGATCATGGCACTTCTTTAGATTGTTACTCCCCTCATAACAAAAACTGATGGGAGTAACAATCTAAAGGAGGTGTCGGAATGTTCTTCTTTAGACTGTTACTCCCCTTATCAAAAGAGAAGTAGGATATTCCTTTGTCCCAAAGTACATTGTACTAAAAATATCCCTTTTTCACTATAGTAATATAGTCTGTCATTATTATTCTAGAACAACATAAGGGAGTAACCATCTAAAGAAGTACCGAGATCATTTTGTTCAGATACCTAAAAAAATAAAAGGACACACCCACCCACGTTGACTTTTACTTATATAGAGATAATAATACATACAAAGAAAATTTTAATTCTACACTAATTTAATTATAATATATTTAAAATTAAAGGATTGCTAGATCTTTTTTTATAAATAAAGGAATCATCGAAAAATCGGAAATGTCCAGTGTTGCCCTAAACATCTCTTTCACTTATTAACTTTAGAAACAGTTCTAAATAAAGAAGAAAACATTTTTACTATGGCAACACTGGTCTCTTCCTCTTTTTCGATGATTCCATGAAGTTCAATCAAATTTCTAAATAAAGATCTATCAATCATAATAAAATTATTTCACTAAAGCAACACTTGAAGCAGCACTCATTCGTATTTCCTTATTAGCTGTTGAGTTAGCATGGCGTCCATATCTGTGATTTCCAACATAATGTTCTGTGTTTATGTCTGCCATATTTATAGTTCTTCTATTAATTTATAATGTAAATTATGAAATTATGCATTCTTTTAAACCTATAACACTAAGAAAATATCTATCTTTGATAGATGAAGGTAAGTTTTTGTTTTATTTATTGTTTATTTTTAGTTGCTAGTGAAATTTCACCAGGAAACTTCCTTTCCATGTACACTATTTATTTAGATAAATAGATTATTATTTAGATATATTTATTAAAATATTTTTAAAGGGGTTACTGCCGGCTTAAGTATATGTAAGCCCGTATCCCCAATCTCATCCTTCTGTTGGGGATATACTGTTGCATTCAGTGTCCTTAGGCCCGTATCCTATATCCCCAATTATTCGTATCTCCCAATGCAAAATATTTTGTAAGGGGATTTGTTTGTCTCGATAGTATACTATTGATTTCAATTAAGTATTTTAAATTCTTTCATCGGTAAATCTAAATAAAGATATAATATTAACCTTTATCAATCCCTAATATTTTTAGTGTTTATAAATTAATAATACAATAAAAAACAAAATGTATTACTTTAGACTAAATAAAGAACAACAATAAATTGTAATATAATCGGTGATAAATTCATGCACATTGCACATGCGCATAAAATGGGAATAGATCGATAAATGAAATTCACCAGGGATGTTTATTTATAAAAGACCTTGGGAGGGGTTTCTCTATTGCGACTTAATTTGATCTACTTTAGTATCGATTTTATCGTATCGATACAGAACCTATAGTACCTTTATAGTATCGATACAGAACCTATTTATAAAAATACAAACAATTAATTATTTAAATTTTACATATTTTATTGTAGGATCAAATTCCCTATCACCAAAAAGTCAATTGTTGATTATACAATACCTATTATTATTTTAGAATCGATTATTTTTAACAATCGATCTTAAGTGTAGGATCGATATATTTTTTTATAAAGGTAATTAAATAATCGATTACTCTGTTATAAATCGATCTATTTTTTTCCTAAATATATCTTTTTTAAGAACACGCACTAATTTTTTTTAATAGTAATTATATTTTTTGTAATTCGAATTTCGGTTTTTTTCTTCATTAATTATTAAAATTTTATTAATAAATAATTATTGAAGGATCCAGTGTGTCCAGAAGTATTATAATACCCACCATACTTTAAATAACAAAATTACTATTCCGAAAGAGAGGTAAGATATTTTAAATTTTTATGTTGGCATTCCTAAATTTATTCTTTAACTTAAACAGAATGGAATTATACACAATCAAGTAAGTATGTGTAATATATTATAAATACAAATACACAAGGAATTACAAATCAGCAGCATTAGGAAAAGTATGAAAATATATTTTTAATGTAGTACGTTTCCTTTGAAAATCTACGCATACAATTTTCTTTTATCGATTTATACAGGAGTTTTCTTTTCTCACAGATAAGTTTTAAACTGAATGAAACTTAATATTGCAACTATTTCCCAATCAAGGGAATAAAAACTAAATGGCCCTGCTAGGTATTGTACCTACAACCTCTAGTTGAGCTTATAATAAAGATATCGATTGTAAGATTTCAATTTAGAATGTTACTATCGATTGTTGAAAAAAGTATTGATTATTTTGAAGTATCGAGTTAAATACTCGATACATATGACCTTAACCTTTACTATCCGTTTCTACGCAGTCCCAGTAAGAGAAAAACATTGTTGCCAACCTAAACCAGTTGAAGAAAATAAAGGCCCTAAAAAGAAGCTTCTCTACAACCTCCTTCCTTTTATACACATGTAAGATTATTTTATATAGTAATTTTAATGTTTTCATTATGAATTAAACAGTGTTGGCTTTTATTTAACTTGAAAACAAATTAATTTAATCAATAATCTTAAATAAATAAATAATTATAATTTTCTATTGGTTATTTTTAAGAGACGATGAGCAGGTTGGGATTTTTTTTATTTGTTATGTTGCAGTAACTGATATGACGAATAAAACTTGTTTTCTTAAGGTGATTTGACGTAATTAAACCGGTTCGGGTGTGGCAGATTGCTAAATATGGTGCAATTGCGCATTTAGAGTTGATTTTAGGTGGGGATAATTATAGTTGAAGGCCAAATAACAAAAAGATTTGACCGTCGGAGATAATTAGTAAACTACATTCAATGAAACCCTAATTTACCGTCGTGCCAGAAATGAGAAGAGAAAAAAAACCTCAAAGTGGACTCAGATAATCAATTCAGGAATCGAGTTATAGAAGTAACAATCTCGATTTTTAATAAATCGAGAATTAGAATCGACTTAAACATAAGTCGAATGAGGTAGTATCGATTTATACATTTAACTGGGGTCAACGCCCTCGTGCATTCTCGCTACGAGTTAAAAATCAATACTCATAAATATGTGGCATTCCTCCGGCATAATTAGCATTTTATAGTTGGCATTATTGTAGTTGGCATCATTATAGATGGCATTTGGCATAATTAAAGTTCCTATTATTGTCAACCTTAAAATGTACCTACTTTTCTTTTTGTTCTTTTTTGTTTCATAAAATTCAAAACTCAATTAAATATTATCGATAGAAAAACTTTTATTTAGATCGTTTATCGACTTTTTAAATTATAAATCTGACATTGTCTCTTTTTTTACTTTTCCTTGCCTAGGAATAGGAAAGTATTGTTTTTACCCGAAAACCCCAAAACTAAGATTTCAACGGAATAATCCGTTTTGTATGTTGGCACTTCTTCAGATTGTTACTCCCCTTATAAAAAAAAACTTAGGGGAGTAACAGTCTAAAAAAGATGTAAGGAATGTTCTTCATTAGACTGTTACTCCCTTTGCAAAAAACAGAAGCGTGATATTCCTTTGTTCCGAAGTACATGGACTAATCATCCCTTTGTCTTAATAGTTATTTGGTCAGTCAGACGAGTTGAGTGGTTTTTAGCAGGATGTCTGTCTGTTTTTGTGTCAGTCAGTCTGTCAGTCTGTCTATGACATATATAACTCCTGCACCTGCAGTTTATAAGTTAGTGAGTTTAAATTTGGTAATTTGGTAAAAAAAAATAGTCTTTACCTGTAGTTGTGCTGCCCGGAAAAACATAAATATCATTAACCCATTTTGCTAAGTCGGAACTAATTATTTGTGCAACAAGTGCGCAAAGTGGCATTTTGCTGCACTCAAAAGAAATATTTACGCACGAGCCGCAGGCGAGGGCGAAAAGGTTTCTCGAGTGCAGCAAAGACACTTTAAGCTCGAGTTGTACATTACATTTTTCCTATTGTTAGTTTTTAATCTGTAAATAAAATATAAAATAATAGAGTGTTCATTAACATGTAAGAGGTTTTACAATATCAACTAAACCAGCTGTTCTGTTTACAGCCAGTGTTGCCTTTTTTTTGCCCAATCCAGCAAACCTGAACAAGCACTGTTATTATTACTCATCACATTTGATTCTCTTTTTTAAATGGTCTATCTTCTTTTTTTTTATATTTTAACATTTGTATATTTGATATATAGTGTTTAAATCATGTAGTTTGTTAAGAAATAATCATTAATTGTCATTGTTATTATAAATATATAATTTGAATTATTAAATCTTTGTTTAGATTTAAGTTTTTTATGTTCGTAAGTTGGAACACTGGAGTGCGGTAAAGTAAAATAAGTGCGGTAAAGTAAAACGAGTGCGGTAAAGTAAAACGAGTGCGGTAAAGTAAAACGAATGCGGTAAAGTAGTAAGTGCAAGAATCTACTACTATTTTACTATTTTGATTGTGATAACAACCACTTTATCGGTCAACTGTAGAAAAATTAAAAAAAAAAAAAAAAATAGTTTTCGATTAAACTAAAATTTGCACAAATATACCTTTTTATAAGACAAACATTTCCCTCTTAATTTCATGTTGATATCTGCCGCAATTTTGAAAATATCGACTTTAGAATTTTTGTCTACCATAGGTAACGTAATTTATTATTAACTATTTTAGATAAAAGAATTAGGCATTAATCTCTTAAAAATATATTATGAAAGGAAGCCAACTCAAACGTCTATCCATTTCTCATACGTCTTCAAGTTCATAAAAAGTAAAATTAATTCCACGAAACACCCGAAAGAGGGCGCAAGAATAAAAAAAAAAAAAAAAAGTTTTCTAACAGGTGTTTTAATTCGATTCGGGTTAGTAGTAAAAGAAAAAAACAAGGTCACAGTATCGAGAGTTATATTCGACTTCTACTAGAATCGATTTAATACATGTCGAGTACAAAACTCGATCCTTAAGAATACTATCGATATAGCTAAGCTATTTTAAAGACTTAAAACAATATAATAAATCAATAAACCCTATTTATTATTAAGAGATTTTCTTTAATCAATTTTTCAGCCAAAATAGCGTATTATACTTTTAATATGGAATAGCTTTAAAGTAAAATGACGATATTAAAGTGAGACGTAAATGCGTATTATAATTTTAATATGGTTGCCTTAAAGTAAAATGACAACATTAAACTAAAAAGTAAAAGCGTATTATAATTTTAATATGGTAGCTTTAAAGTAAAATGACAACATTAAACTAAAAAGTAAAAGCGTATTATAATTTTAATATGGTAGCTTTAAAGTAAAATGACAACATTAAACTAAAAAGTAAAAGCGTATTATAATTTTAATATGGTAGCTTTAAAGTAAAATGACAACATTAAACTAAAAAGTAAAAGCGTATTATAATTTTAATATGGTAGCTTTAAAGTAAAATGACAACATTAAACTAAAAAGTAAAAGCGTATTATAATTTTAATATGGTAGCTTTAAAGTAAAATGACAACATTAAACTAAAAAGTAAAAGCGTATTATAATTTTAATATGGTAGCTTTAAAGTAAAATGACAACATTAAACTAAAAAGTAAAAGCGTATTATAATTTTAATATGGTAGCTTTAAAGTAAAATGACAACATTAAACTAAAAAGTAAAAGCGTATTATAATTTTAATATGGTAGCTTTAAAGTAAAATGACAACATTAAACTAAAAAGTAAAAGCGTATTATAATTTTAATATGGTAGCTTTAAAGTAAAATGACAACATTAAACTAAAAAGTAAAAGCGTATTATAATTTTAATATGGTAGCTTTAAAGTAAAATGACAACATTAAACTAAAAAGTAAAAGCGTATTATAATTTTAATATGGTAGCTTTAAAGTAAAATGACAACATTAAACTAAAAAGTAAAAGCGTATTATAATTTTAATATGGTAGCTTTAAAGTAAAATGACAACATTAAACTAAAAAGTAAAAGCGTATTATAATTTTAATATGGTAGCTTTAAAGTAAAATGACAACATTAAACTAAAAAGTAAAAGCGTATTATAATTTTAATATGGTAGCTTTAAAGTAAAATGACAACATTAAACTAAAAAGTAAAAGCGTATTATAATTTTAATATGGTAGCTTTAAAGTAAAATGACAACATTAAACTAAAAAGTAAAAGCGTATTATAATTTTAATATGGTAGCTTTAAAGTAAAATGACAACATTAAACTAAAAAGTAAAAGCGTATTATAATTTTAATATGGTAGCTTTAAAGTAAAATGACAACATTAAACTAAAAAGTAAAAGCGTATTATAATTTTAATATGGTAGCTTTAAAGTAAAATGACAACATTAAACTAAAAAGTAAAAGCGTATTATAATTTTAATATGGTAGCTTTAAAGTAAAATGACAACATTAAACTAAAAAGTAAAAGCGTATTATAATTTTAATATGGTAGCTTTAAAGTAAAATGACAACATTAAACTAAAAAGTAAAAGCGTATTATAATTTTAATATGGTTGCCTTAAAGTAAAATGACAACATTAAACTAAAAAGTAAAAGCGTATTATAATTTTAATATGGTTGCCTTAAAGTAAAATGACGACATTAAAGAGAGAAGTGAATGTGTATTATAATTTTAATATGATTGCCTTAAAGTAAAATGACGACATTAAAGAGAGAAGTAAATGTGTATTATAATTTTAATATGATTGCCTTAAAGTAAAATGACGACATTAAAGTGAGAAGTAAAAGCGTACTACACTTTTAATATTGTAGCTACAAAAAAAAGACGAAAACATAAAAGTATATTTAATTTCAATTATGGAGTCTTTGAAACAAGATGGCGTCAAGTTATTTATATATTGGTATTTGTCCTTGAAACTATAGAGCGCCACGTAATGTTTGCTCCTGAACTATTCCGTCGTATGTAGATAAGTGTATTTATTTATACACTACTCTCAGCTGTTATTTTTAATTCTTTGTGAATAATTTTAAATTTGAGCTTAGTTTATATTTATTGAATGGAATAATATATATATGTATATATTAATAAGAAATATGTTTCATACAAATATATTGTTATTGTTATAGTTATAACGACATATCATTTGAAAATTTACGTTTTAAATAAATATCTTAAAAAAACCTTTAATTATTATAGTTCATATAAGTTCCTGCCATGATAACAGCTAATAATATCTTATCAGAGTAAATACTGATAAAGAATTTAAGTGTTTATTAATTAATCACATAACCCTTTATCTTATCTTACATGTAACAATGTTTTCCGTTTGTTTAATTTTATTACATAATATAAATTATATTGTATACATTTTTTTTATTCTTGGAATGTTATTTGTCTCGTCGATAAATTTTTGCCTTTTTGCCTAAAAGCTGACTAATGTCATATAGTCATATCCACCAATATATCACCAATTATTGATAGGTAGGTATATTAAGTTTTGGCAAATATGGACTCCCCCCTCCCCTCGTCTACTTCTCACTCCTTCTCGCCCTACCCTCCTGGTCACGAACTTACAACGATTTTGGTTCCAGCCTCCCCCCCCCCCTTATAAACTTATAATATAACCTCTACATCTGGTGTTATTATTTCCAGCATAACCTTTAAAATACATATTGGATCTAAAATTGAAATAAAACTAAACTACTTTTGGGGGCAGTTACAGCCTACAGAATCATGACCTATTCAAATATAACCTTTAATAGTTGCATATGTTCAATTAAAACATAACCTCCAAAATTCACTTTGATGAACATGTGGTTTTGTAATCTGTATAAACATAACCTCTACAGTTGTTCGTCATTTTTTTCTACAGTTGACCGATAAAGTGGTTGTTATTACACTCAAAATAGAACGCAAAACAGCAGATTCCTGCACTTACTACTTTACCGCACTCGTTTTACTTTACCGCACTTATTTTATTTTACTGCACTCCAGTGTTCCAACTTACGACCATAAAGAACTTAAATCTAAACAAAGATTAAATAATCCAAATAATAATAATAATGAGAAATAATGTTAACATATAAAAAGTGAAGATAGACAATCTAAGAAAAAAGAATCAAATGTGATGAGTAATAATAATAGCACTTGGTTAGGTTTGCTGAACTGACTGTAGGAAAAATTTAATGTGCAACTCGAGCTTAAAGTGTCTGCTGCACTCGAGATTTCCGCCCTCGCCTGCGGCTCGTGCGTAAATATTTCTCTTGAGTGCAGCAAAGTGCCACTTTTCGCACTTGTTGCACAAATAACTATTAACATACCCTCTAAAATATTAGTTAAGTTTAATAAACCACTCTTAAATAAGTTATAACTTTATAACTTAGAAGCATAACCTTTTAAATTTATATTTTTAACATAACCTCAAAAATATTTAGTTCTTCTTGTTTACTAAATTGATCATATAACTTTATAGAACCCTTAAGAACATTATAATGTATCTGAAAAGACAAAAGTAAAAAGTATCTAAAAAAAAAAGTAGTACCTTATCTATAAAAACTATTAGCTCTAGAACATTATAATGTATCTGAAAAGACAAAAGTAAAAAGTATCTAAAAAAAAAAGTAGTACCTTATCTATAAAAACTATTAGCTCTAGAACATTATAATGTATCTGAAAAGACAAAAGTAAAAAGTATCTAAAAAAAAAAGTAGTACCTTATCTATAAAAACTATTAGCTCTAGAACATTATAATGTATCTGAAAAGACAAAAGTAAAAAGTATCTAAAAAAAAAAGTAGTACCTTATCTATAAAAACTATTAGCTCTAGAACATTATAATGTATCTGAAAAGACAAAAGTAAAAAGTATCTAAAAAAAAAAGTAGTACCTTATCTATAAAAACTATTAGCTCTAGAACATTATAATGTATCTGAAAAGACAAAAGTAAAAAGTATCTAAAAAAAAAAGTAGTACCTTATCTATAAAAACTATTAGCTCTAGAACATTATAATGTATCTGAAAAGACAAAAGTAAAAAGTATCTAAAAAAAAAAGTAGTACCTTATCTATAAAAACTATTAGCTCTAGAACATTATAATGTATCTGAAAAGACAAAAGTAAAAAGTATCTAAAAAAAAAAGTAGTACCTTATCTATAAAAACTATTAGCTCTAGAACATTATAATGTATCTGAAAAGACAAAAGTAAAAAGTATCTAAAAAAAAAAGTAGTACCTTATCTATAAAAACTATTAGCTNTATCAACAACAATTTCGAGTTGCTATTTATCAAACCTTATATATCAATTTCTCCTTATATAACAACATACAAAAGTTACAGATTCACTTGACAGGTTGCGCACGCATCTTCATATCAACTTTTTGATATATAACAACATGAAAAGGGAGGTTTCAAAGTTACAGAATCGCCCTCATGGCTCTTTGTTCTGTTAGTTAAAAGTGGAATCGCTGTGAGGCGCTAGCATCGCTTTTAGTAATTACGGACTCAGGTAGAGAAATGGCTGGAAATGTGCACTCCCTACAAATCATTGTAAGTGGTTGTGCGTTGGTGTGTCGGAGTGTGAATAAACCTTATCGTTTCTACCTGTCCGACCCATAACTCTGAAGTAAATATATATCTAAAGAGCGACCTACAGATTCAAAACTTCATACAAAACAAAACTACCACGCCCTAGCTTCTATCTAAGTGCTTTTATCTATCGAGATGGTCAGGATAAAAGATTAAAAAAATTGCAACTCTAGTTCTACAATTAGTTATAAACAATGTACATTTCATTATTATTTATTATGAGGTAAACACTGATTCTATCCACAGACAGCTGATATTTTTTAATTAAAAAAGAGATTATAGAGTTTGTTATTGTTAACGTATAAAAACTTTGAACAAATGTATTTCCTACTTACTTGCTCTTGCTATTAAAAATTCCACAAAAACCTCCAATAGACACTAAAATTAAAGAAAATAATTTCGAAACAAGAAACAGTTTGTCCGATTTGAGTTCGGCCATTACTAAAAAGGTAATTTTTTGGTTTTGAAAAAGGTTATATTGTGTAAGGTTTATGTGGACTGTAACTTAAGGGGCCCACACACTTACAGTTTAACTGCAGGGTGTTATCTTATACGATTATCGTAAGGCCAAAATCTCAGATCACCACACATTAACAGTCCACCGCCTGCAGGCAATCGTAAAGAACTACAGATCTGTGCCTGTATGCGCCATACACTGTGCGATGAGCGCCTGCAGGCCGAGATCTGACGATTTTTAACTGCAGTCCGACGGAGGGAAATAAACAAAATAAAGTCGATTTTGTTTTGACAGTCCATGGCCTGACAGTCCACGGACTGTCGTCTCTCGTTCCATCTGATCCTCGCCTCAACCCTCCACACACCTACAGTTCACCTCAGACTGCAGTCCGTCATCTTAAGGAAAACTGACAAGTGTGTGGCCAAGCTCCGTGGACTGTCAGATCATTATCTTCAGTTAAACTGTAAGTGTGTGGGCCGCTTAAGAAAAACTGACAAGTGTGTGGCCAAGCTCCGTGGACTGTCAGATCATTATCTTCAGTTAAACTGTTAGTGTGTGGGCCTCTTTAGACATGTTTTGGCTGGACTATATTTATTAACTAACATTAAATTTGGATAAAATTCTATAATAATATATTGACATAATTCTAAAAACCATTACAATTGATTATTCTATTTTTATAATTAGTATTAAATTTTGGCAGCGCGGGAAAATCGAAAGAAAAAATGTGGAGGGGAGCCAAATGAGAGAACTGGATTATTAATTCAAGAAGGTCGGGCCAACTGGGCAAATAAAAATGTCACTGGGCCCACCCCTCCCACAGGCCTAGTGGCTTTATTTTTTCCTTCACATAGGTTGGCTAACTTAAGAATCAAAATTCAATAGTAATAGAAAGATTAATACAGTGATATCGTACATTTTTACTAGAGTTTTTGTTTTCTGTTCACAAAGAAACTGATAAATATGATATTATCATTGATTCTTTGATGATTCATTTTTATGAAAAAAAAAAAACAAAAGACAATTTCATGAAAAAAAATATTGTTAAATGTTTAGAGCATGGGCTAAGATTCCCCTTCTTATAGAAGGGAATCTTAGTTAGAGTAACAAGTAACATACAACGTAACAATAGTTATTTACGCAACAAGGGAGAGAAGTATGTTTTCCGGCTCGAGGTTAAGTTTTCTCCTGAGGCAACGCCGAAGGAGAAAACTTAATTAGCTAACTGTAGTATTAGCTCTCGAGGCTTGCCGAGAGAGATAATCCCGAGAGTAGAAATACTTCGATCCATGTTGCGTATTAAATTTTATCTACGACTACGACTAGTGCACCATGGGTAATAGCTATTAAGTTTGTAAATATAAAAGTTTTAACTACAAATTCACGTAATTTAAACACCTTAAACTGATATTTAGTTACTTGATTTATTAAAATAACAATTTTTGTACTAAATATGTATATGTTTTTAATTTAATTACGCTTAGTTAGTTAATTAATTTAAAGACTTTGTATGATAACCTAAAGTAACCTTCCCGAAAAATTAGTAAACAAAACATTACTACCAACATAATACTTAAAATTTACCTAAAAAATACCTTTACTCCCAAGGGAGGGAAGTAACACTTCCCTCCCTGTTATTAGCAGAGTAAAGTCTACTTACAGTGCAAGATCGTAGATAAAACAAGTAACGTGACAGTATCATACAACTTAGTAGAGTTACAAGTAACATTCATGAGTGTTCACGCATGCGCTAAAACTTTACTCTTCCCCCTCTCTTTTACAAAGGATACTCCTCTACCGGGGAGTGTCTCATTCATTACGCAGTATATTCGACGCATGCGCCAAACTTCAACCCTTTCCATTACTTTAAAACTTCTACACCAGAGAGAGCTATCACAATCTTTCAATTCAGCAAGTACTTTATTTTTAGAGTGATAAAAATTCTTTGTAAGAATTACTATAATATACGTAATACGTAATTCTTAATCACAAACCGTACTTATACTTGTATATATTTGGTGTCTAGGATTGAGTAAGATAACTCATTTTTAAACAGCTTAAAATTTCAAATTCCAATGAAAATCCGCTAAAACAATATAGGTATTACCTTCTCGCAAGGTTATCTAAAATGGAGTGATGCAGTGAAGTAACTGCGCATGTGCAATCCTTTAATATTTGTACTTTAACCTCTACTAATCTTTATACAGTCTCTTTTTTTACAAACACTCGTTGATAATACCATTGTAGATACTAAACATTCTAATGTTTATAGTTTATACCATACAATGTGTGTACCAGGTGACATAATACCTACTCAAGAGAGGGTAAATTGATATTGTACGTGTCAGCCCGAGATTTAGAACCACCACTAACCACCTCAAACCACCTCTAACCACCTCAAACTACCTCTAACCACCTCTAACCACCTCAAACCACCTCAAACCACCTCTAACCATCTCAAACTACCTCTAACCACCTCAAACTACCTCTAACCACCTCAAACTACCTCTAACCACCTCAAACTACCTCTAACCACCTCAAACTACCTCTAACCACCTCAAACCGCCTCTAACCACCTCAAACTACCTGTAACCACCCTTTAGGACATTTCTCTGGCACGGGCAATATGAATTAGCTCAAGAGAGGTACTACATTATTTGGAATAGAACACATCTGTTCAAAAAGTCATTCCTAGATGGTCGACAGCTGTCAATTATTTTAACAGCAAGTTTCCAGGGAGGAAAAATCAATACCTTCCTTTATGGAATTGCTTCTCTGGGTTTAGAATTTTCATGTACAACTTCAGATACACGTATTACATAAAATTGAATAAAAGTTTCATTACATAAATGTAAAATAAGTGTTATTTAATGCTTAAATAGCGAACAGTGGCGTAAATCAGCTGAGATAACTCCAGTCCAGTGTTTACATAGACGATGTGTGAATTGTGAATTACCATCTATAAACATTTTATAAAAATTTAATTTCTTTTCCTAAAATATAATTATTAAAACAGTACGGTTTGTAACTTAGTCCTCTGAATACCTAGCTTATACGATCTCTTATGTAAGCGGCAAAGTCAATCTCTTGTGCGCAGCAAAGTCCTAATTGACAGACTGACATAGAATCAAACGTGCAGCAAAATCCGCTAAACCGAGATACTAGAAATTTCGATAACATGTTCACTAAGAAAGGATTTTCGCGAAATTTTGATTTTAAGGGGTAGAAAAGGACGAAAACCGGTGGTTCACAAAGAATATGTCTCTGAATGAGAGGTAAAGGGCACTATCTCCATTTTTTACGAAATTGAGGTTTTAACAGTATCCTATTCATTTGTCCCCCCTTTTTTTAGAGGTACAAGTATAAGATGTCCTAAAACTAAATCTCACGGATTTAGCCAGTTGGAAAAGTCACTATGAACCAACATGCTGGGGAGGTAAAATAAGTAAAAAAAAATCATTAAAGTAGCTCTCCCGAAAAATTTAAATTTGGCACATAGTACCCTTTACCTCCCATACACAGATGTATATCTTTGTACATGATGGTATTTAGGGTTTAGGTATAGAGACTTATCTATTTTATATTTTCGGAGTTATCTGATCTTCTATTTCTTTCATTTGAATTTGTTTCTCCTCCCTCTTCTTTCCTATTCTAATAATATATTACATGGCAAACTACAGTACTAGAATATATTATTATCAATGTTAAAAATTATTTCCACAAGGAAAAAGTTTTGTTTTCAGTTTAATTTAAAGGGAATAAAGTACGTATTTTCTTCCCTGATCTCAAAAAGCAGTAAGGAATTGCAAGAATGTTAGACGGAATGTTTAAAGGATGTTTGAAGGAATAACAAAGATATTTGAAGGAATGTTTAAAGGATGTTTGAAGGAATGTTGGAAAGATGCTTAAAGGAATCACGAAGATGTTTGAAGGAATTTTAAAAGGATGTTTGAAGGAATATTTACCTAAAGGTTGTTTGAAGGCATATTTAAAGGATGTTTGAAGGAATTACAAACATATTTTAAGGAATGTTTAAAGGCTGTTTAAAGGAATGTTTAAAGAATGTTTGAAGGAATTACAAACATATTTTAAGGAATGTTTAAAGGCTGTTTGAAGGAATGTTTAAAGGCTGTTTAAAGGAATGTTTAAAGGCTGTTTGAAGGAATGTTTAAAGGATGTTTGAAGGAATGTTTAAAGGATTTTTAAAGGAATCACAAATATATTTTAAGGAATGTTTAAAGGAGTCACAAAGATGTTCGAAGGAATGTTTGAAGGGTGTTTGAAGGATTATTTACAGGATGTTTTAAGGAATCACTAATACGGTTGAAGGAGTGTTACAAGAAATTTTATTAAATCACTGGAGGAAACATTTAAAGGCAAGCCATCACAAAATTTTCCACGAGAGAAAGGCATTGGTTTTGAGTATTATAATATAAGACTGGCTAGCTGAAAATTTAGCGGCAAGGAAATAACTCGTGAGTTTGGCATGAATCCAAATAAGCTGTCACAAAAACCGTCACGGACGGTAGTAATATTTGGTTGTCTGCCAAGGAGATTATAAAACATCATCTTATTTATGCGTGAAAGAAACAATTTAATGATGTCACGAAAGCAGTCACGAATATTAAGGAATATACAGGGTGCAACAGAATAACTGTTTCCTATTTTTTTTAATTTATGGAAGACACTGAAATAAAACATCAATATTTTTTTCATTAATAAACTCATTTCCCGGAAATCTTTTAGTATTGGGATGCAATAAAATAAATCCGCTGTTTCCCTAGGACTGTGGTATGGATGGATCGGATACAATAGTGGTATGGATGGATCGGACACAATAGGGGTATGGATGGATCGGACACAATAGTGGTATAGATGGATCGGACACAATAGTAGTAAGGATGGATTGGAAAAGGAGGGCCAATTTCTTGGCACCAGATATTGCTTCAGTCGATTTTTGTCTTTAAGGTCATACTAAATCACAAGTTTATGAGACACCTGTTAATACAGAAGAAGGAGTTAATGGCTCGAATTATTCTTGCGTTTGATAATATTCGTGAACGTCCGCAGCTATTTCAAGCAATTCGACAGTCGATTACACATCGTTAAAATTTGAGTATCAAAAATGGTGGTCGTTACATAACAATTTTTTTTAAGTGAAGTTCACGTTTACGCGAGCGTTGCGCGTGAACGCTTGAACGGATAATGTTGTCCAACGAACTCGTCTTGAGCATTGGTAAAATGAACATACAACAGACAGACGAGACCAAAAATGTTCCCTGATGTCTGAAACGGATTTCTGTCTTGGACTGTTTTAAAATCGGAGACATAAAAGTTTTTTGTTCTCAAAAGTGAACACAATGCTTCCGTTACCTTCAGTGAGCTCGGAAGCAAAATAAAATAATGTTTGTAGAACATAGCAAGCTACGAAAATATCATGTATTCTACGAGGATGAAGTTCAGATACGAACGTGATCATAAAAGAGTTCAGTTAATTTAAAATTATCGACACATCCCTTCCTCCCTACGAACTCTCGCTCGATACTTTTTATTAAACCTCGCCTTTATCGGAGAATTCAATTAACCTCCTTTCTCTGTTATACTCTAGAGGTTACCAAGTTTCTGTGTATCACATACTGAGTATAACCTTAACCGTTCCACAGCTGATAATTAATTTATATGTTGTAAAAGAGCATAAATTGAAACAAACATTATCTATTAAACACAGGGTGAGTGGTTATGTAAATAGCATTAAAAAAACTTACACGCATACCAACCAAATAAAATTTATAAAAAACTAACCTAAATAATTTTATTTAAAACACATTTTTAAAAACGAGCTTTTATTTGTATTCTTCTCAGCAAACCCTTTCATTTGATACCCATATCATGGGCAAGCTTAAACAATAACTAGTCCGCCATCTTGTGTTGTCTGCCATATTGGATTTAGAATGATGTCACTTAGCTAACCATGCAGTATCATCTAAACTAAACGTGTATGCAAAATTTCTATTCAATTTAGTGGCAAGATTTGATCCCGAACATTCACACCATATATACATACATATTTTTACATACATACATACATACATTGAAAGTTAAATAAAAGCTTTTAAAAAAGTCTAAACATTGATATAAAGTACTGGCATAGTTTGAAGTATAGACTCGGAAAGTTTGAATATTAAGAGTGAGCAGTTATGTAAACAATATAAAACGAAATCTTACATCTACCAACCAAACAAAAGCTAACCTAAAACTTAAGTCGAAACACCAATATAAAAGATGTGGCAACGTAACTTGACTTTCTAAAGTGGGCGCCATTCAAGCTGTAGATGTCAGTGTGAAGCAGGAGTGAACCATTCGTGGTTCTAAAGGCCCCCTTACACGATGAAACATTTTGCGCAAAATTTTTGCGTAAACCTAATGACAGGCAAATTTAGTTAAACCTCATTTTTTCCGCAAACATCAAACAGCCCCATACACGGTCAAGATGTTTGCGCAAACATTGTGACCGTTTTTGGGGGCCTTAAAGTTTTGATCCACACCGGTCTGTCCCCATCATGCTTTGGAACAATTTGGAGCATAGTTTTGCCGTTGATGCTTAACTTTCGAACGGATGTTCTGTGATCTTAACCCAGCCCACCTTCCGAAATCACTTCAATGTAGCCCCATGGGGCCCTGCCCCGGACCGGAAATTA
This sequence comes from Gerris buenoi, assembly GCA_001010745.2. Classification (NCBI taxonomy): domain Eukaryota; kingdom Metazoa; phylum Arthropoda; class Insecta; order Hemiptera; family Gerridae; genus Gerris; species Gerris buenoi. The sequence goes on along the minus strand of KZ651978.1, from coordinate 77,690 downwards.
CTTGGATCTCTACGTTCAAACATACCGCAATTGTGACAAGTCAAAGAACTAGAATCCCTCGGCCCGTCAGATCACCTGAGGACATTGAGATAGTGAGTAGTAAGAGCGCAAAAATGCGTCTCCCTTTGGACTTTCCAATCGTTCAGTGAGGTGAATTCTTCATGATGACCTTCATTATCAACCTTACAAGTTGTGCAGGAACTCTCTGAACGTGACTTCAATTCTTGGAGGAACGTGGGAGCGATTTGTAGGAGCCAGTCCGCTTCCCCAATTGGGCCCCTTGTGATTTTTTTCTAGTGTGTTTTCTTGAAATCCCGCGTTTATGTCAATTTTCCAAGGATCCTACTACACCTGAAGGCTAACATCCGGGCAGAAATTACGAGCAATACCAGCTTACCACCTGCTATTTTGTTAAGGACCATGCCAAACAGTGTATGGACAATAGGGGGCGTCATCTACCTGATTTGAGTTTCAAAACTTTGTAAAACAAAAATTTAAAATACGTATCTACAGTATAAAAAAAATAAATAAACAATTTATGATTCGTAGAATGGGTTTTATTGCATTTTGGAAAAAAGAATGAAGTAATGTTACCACATCCTGTACTGGGTGATTGTTTAAATTCAAACGGGAAGTTCGAATATGAAGAGAGCGATAAGGGATTAGGTTAACTATAAAAATGAAACATACCAACTTACAGCTACCAATCAAACAAAATTTAACCTAATACCCAAATCTAATCAATATAGTTGGTGAGAGTTTTGAACGAAAAGAAAAATTCGGATGTGAAGAGAGTGGTTATGTAAACTTAGAAGCGGCTAGAAAACTTAGACATTCAAAGAGCTATCCAAGACACAAATATAGAATGTTATAATGAAATATCTAACCTTAATCACTCTGGCCTTGTAAAAAGTATAGAAATTAATTTTATCTACGACTTGCATTGTAAGTGGACTTTACATTGCTAATAACAGGGAGGGAAGTAACACTTCCCTCCCTTGGGAGTAAAAAAAACAATCATACCAACTTAAAAGGTATTTTTTTTAGGTTAATTTTAAGTATTATGTTGGTAGTAATGTTTTTTTAGCTGTTTTGTTTACTAATTTTTCGGGAAGGTTTTCTTTAGATTATCATACAAAGTCTTTAAATTAATTAACTAACTAAGCGTAATTAAATTAAAAACGTATACATATTTAAAATAAAAATTGTTCTTTTAATAAATCATGTAACTAAATATCAGTTTAATGTGTTTAAATTACGTGAATTTGTAGGTAAAACTTTAATATTTACAAACTTAATAGCTATTACCCATGATGCACTAGTCGTAGATAAAATTTAGTACTCAACATGGATCGAAGTATTTCTACTCTCGGGATTATCTCCCCCGGCAAGCCTTGAGAGCTAATACAACAGTTATCTCCCTCGGCCTTACGGCCTCGGGAGCTAATAAAGTTTTCTCCTTCAGCGGTGCCTCAGGAGAAAACTTAACCTCGAGCAGGAAAACATACTTCTCTCCCTTGTTGCGTAAATAACTATTGTTAAGGTATAATATTAGTTTTAAGGCACATATAAATTAAGTTACAGTAAAATAAGGACATTATTGTTTAGCTTTAAGCGATTGAAAAATAATGATTTGTCTACGATTGATACGAAATATAAACATTGTATCTCTGTTTATGCGTAGAAAGTGATTCTTTACTTATGTACTTGTATTCATTGCGCATGCGCATTACATGTTTCCTCTTTTTCCGCCCTAGTACGGTAAAAAAGAAGAATTCTTCACCTTAACGCACGATTAGCGAGTTTGTTTAAATTTAACAAAACTAATTTGCTGTTAGTTTATTTAAAGTAACCGTTTATATCAAGTTTTTAGTGAAAAACAATGAGTAATTTAAGTGATTATGACGGAAAAACAATGAGTAATTTAAGTGATTATGACGAAAATGAGGAGGATAATATGCCTCCTGAAATAATTAATTCGGCACAAAATTTAACTAATGAATTAATAATCAATGACGTTAAAGGAAGTCGTCAAAGAAAATTAAATATTGAAATTAAAGATAAATTTCGTCTGGAAGAAGTCCTTGTAAAAATATTATGTGTATTTACACGTAACAATATAAAGAAGGTTAACTTGTTTTATTAGGTTTTTCTTAAATTTTCCACCAAGAAGGTTATAATCAGGAAGATAAATTCCTAGCTGAATTCCTTTAACTTCTAATGATCCTAAATTCCAATATCACCCGTGTGCCCACGCTTATTATAGTAAATTATTCACATAGCTAAGTATAATATAATTACGTATATATTATAATTATAATAATGTAAATAATTTAGTTGCGCACTTGAAAATAGTAATTAACGATTTCATAATTAAATTTGTATTAATATAATTTATTCGTAAAATATTAAATATGTATATTTATATTAATTAGTTTGGTATGCTGCATAATCTTGGCTATTCATATTGTAATTTTGGTTGGAATTGTTTCAATATTTGTAATTAAAATTAAATTTGGCAGTTCATCTTCAATTATGATTTGTACCCTAAATAAGATTATTGGATAATGTTACGCCACGTAGGATGAAATAATAGGAGTGGCTTTGCTGGATTGTTATCATCTTGTTAGATAAGATTCTAAGGTGATTGTGAAGAGGTTAGGAATTATTTCGGACTCTACAATGAGTTGCCGATGTACGGTGTATTACGGTTATAATACTTTACTACGGATAGAATGCGAGGGAATTGACGTGGCTTTGGGGCCTAGGTGACTCAGAGGCTAGTGCCCTCGACTTGCTATAAGGCAAGTTAAGCAGCCTCGAGCAGGGTCAGAAGGTAGATGGGTGACCGCAGCTCTGGGTTTGATTCCCGGACCAGGTTCCCCGCTTAATGTATCCACCCAGCATTGTTTAAACAAATGGGAAGCTCCTAGAAAGAATGGTGACACCAGGTTTCGGCCTGGAAACCATTATGATGACACTCCTGGTTGTAGTACAATCAGGAGGGAAGTCATGGTTAACGACCATATCGTCACACGAGCGTAAAGATTTCGGACCCTAAGGGCTGTTTCACACTACACGGTTTTCGCCGTACGGCAAAAAACCGTACGGCGAAATGTTTTTAGTGGAGTGTAGGAGGAGACGGGCAATTTCATATTACACGGCGACGGCAAAAAGCCGTACGGCTGCCGTGTAGCAGCCGTCTACAACCACTAAACTCACGACGACCGGATAGCCGCCGTGTATCTAGTTGTCTATTTGATCAAATGCACGCTTTCATATTGGACTGTTTTGATTCGTACGGTCAGTTTCTCGCCAGGTTTTGCTCTATATGTTTCTCGTCAGTTTTTTAATAAATTTTTTATACATAATAATTTAATTAACAATGGCAGAGATTGACGCAAAACAATTAATTACCCTTGTTCAAAAGAGACCGGTGCTGTGGGATAAATATCTCGATGCATACAAAGATAAAAATGCTTGGAATGAAGTTAGTTGGAATTAGTTATAGCTTTAGTAATGTAAAAAAATATATTATTTTAAATATGATTATTTCCGTGATGGGTGAAATATGTGTAAGGTTATTTTCATATGAACTAATTTGTTAATTGTACTCACCTTAATGACCCAAAAACAAACTATCTAAAAGTATCTAAGAAATAAGCCCACTTCATCTCTCTTTTGATTTATAGGATGCACCCACATCCGGCGTTTGCACTGTCTTCTCTTTTTGCGGCGATAATACATCCATAATGCAATAATTTGTTTTCGGTTCATTGCACAGCACTTCACTACACTTTTAAAAACCTTCTGATTGAAAAAAGCCGTGGACAAACCGGATAGTGTCATTCGGATTTTTGCCGTACGGTTTTTCGC
>KZ651978.1:47090-64487 GCA_001010745.2 Gerris buenoi | reverse complement strand
GGGGGCCCCCCCCCCCCCTTTTTATATTTACATACTACTTACGTTATATATTTTTTTAATCTACTCTTAAATACCTTTCATTTGATACCTTACTCAAAATTTAAAAAAAAAAAAATTAAAGCTATTTTTCCTGTGCGAGCTCGTTAAAACGATCTTTAAAAGTGTAAAGTTTCATGTTTCTATCTCTTTTGATTCAAAAGTTATTGGAGCCGCACAGAGTGACAGACAGACAAACACAGGAACAAAACTATAAGGATATTTTTTTTTTGTTTTCAGTTTCACTAACGAAACTTTAAAAAGGGGGTTAAGAAAGTAACATTTGATTTGTTACCCCTTACTAGGAATGGAGTTTGGTTGTAAAAAAAAAAGTTTTCTCGGCTATAAAAAAAGAGAGTGGCGCTGCTTTGGATAGATTGATAACTACTGATAATGGAACAAGAAGAGATTAGGGCCTTGCAATTTAGCAGTGACACATCACATTGCTGTCACAAGGGGCAGACCGACCCGCTCTTCCGCATGCCGTGAATAATTGAGAGATATACCGTTGTACAACCTACATGCCTACTTACCTGCATGTTGTTGCAAAACAGATACGCTATAGAAAAAAACTTAACTTTTGAAGGCTAACAGCTGCTTTGGTAACATTTTTTCTTTTTTAATTTACTTGGAGAAACTGTTAGTGTTATGCCTCTAAAATATTAGGTCGATCTACTTTAACACTAAATGCTATTTTTTTTTCTATGATTTCTTTTGAAGTGAAACTTCTTTGGCGGCGGTAGACATCGTGTAACGAAGTTTGCGATTCGAGACTCGTTCAAGTATAACATTTTTACAGATGAATTGTATTATATCTATTCAAAGACCAGCAGATTATAAAAACATTTATTTTTATTGGAATAAATGTGGTTGCCTTAGCGTAGGACTATATTTTTTTTTTTTTTTCAATTAAATTTCCCATAACCATTTCTTAATCTTGAAATAATAAATTCGTCAAAAAAATGAAAGAGAGCAATGCATTCTAGAACTTAAGTTTCACTTCTAATGCGTGAGAGCCTCACACATATTTTTTTTTTTTTTAAATTAACAATCACTTAATAAATTTCAGCAATAAGAAAAAAATTTCGTTAAATTATAATAAAGACAAAGGATTTTAAAACCTTAAAAGTTTTGTGGTACAAGAAGTAGTCCTCTTAAGCAGATGTGGTTGGTGGCGCCCCTAGTGGACGTTAGGTTAATTTTACTTCCGCCTGTACAGGTTTGATTTAGGGATGAAGTAATCTTATTGGGGCTTTATCTCTTTCGAATTGAAAAGGGGTGGAGTCAGGTTTTCTTTTAAATTTGCAACCCCACCTAAAGTAACCCCTGAAAGCACTCTTATAGTAAGGGACAAGGGTGGATGTCAGTCGTTTAGTAAACGGGAGGGGAGCGTACACATGGTAGAAAGCGAAGGGTGAACTTTAGGGATTGTTCAAGAACTTCCGTAAGAGCGTTTATTTCCCCACTTTGCAGGACAACAATTCACTTTTTTGTTATCTTCTCTTTCGTTCTCCAGACGACCACTTCTTTTTAATATGAAGGTAATCTAACCTTTATTTTAAAGAAAATAGTCTTGTTTATTTATTAGGAAATGAGGTAGAACTACAGTGTACGGTTCCCCTACTAGATATCACAAGTCGGTACTATCGAGTGTTATAATGACATCATATGTCGATTTACATATATTCAAACAATGCATGATTTACGAAATTTGACACGTTTTAAGAAAATTTTGTTTTGTGTTAGAATTCAATTTTGTTTGACCTTGAACAGGGGTATCCAACTCCAGTATTCTTGAGGTGTGAGAGCACTAGCGCTGCACGGGAATATAGTGGTTAAAATTGTAAACATCTTTTGACATTTGTACTATGTTGTAAATAAACAATACAAAAAAAAACAGCCTCGGTGGCCGAATGAGATGCGCGATAGCTCATAATGTGAAAGTTCCCGGGTTCGAATCTAGTAAATTGACAATTTAATTTATTAATTTATTTCTTTGAATTTAGAAGCTTTACATCTTTTGAATGATATAAAAGATTTAGTTGCAATATTATAATTACATTATAAATTCATAAACACTTAATTAATTACATTATAAAAACTAAGTTATCAACCCTAATATAAACTATACATATTTAATAACATAAAAACTAAGTTATCCATCTTAATCTAAACCATAAATACCTAATTAATAACTTAAAAAATAGTTATTTATGCACCTAGGGAATAATGTAAGACATTATTTCCCGCGTGACAGAGTTGATTCCTGAGGCAAAGCCGAAGGAATCAAGTCAACTAAATCCCGAGGCGAAGCCGAGGGATTAATATCATATAGCAACAGATAATTATAACAAGGGAATAATAATGCATTATTCTCGAGGTACATACAAAATTTTATCTCCAGAAAAAGTGCTATATAAGATTTATTCAACAAAGCAAACATTGCATTTCTTTATTAAACGAATTTAATACAGATATAAAACAATATAAATTATTTAAAGCAATTAATAATCACTTTTAAAGTAATAAAAAAGATAAAGTCCAACAAAAGCTAAACAAAAGTAAACAAAGCATNTTTTTAAAAAAAAAAAAAAAAAAAAAAAAAAAAAATCACATTTTACAAAATTACTTGATGTATTTTTCAATATGTCCTCCTTGTACATGTTTATTTACGTCATTCCTTCTCCAGTGGGAGATGGCCTCAGCAATAGTTGATTGACGCATACCATCCCATTCACTAAGAAGTTCGTAAAAAGAAGTTCTTACAAAGAAGTTCATCTATAATACATTTATCTTCAACAAATCATATTTAGTTTAAAAGCAAAAACTATTGTTTCGTTAGTTAAAATGAAATCACACTACAGTATATAAAATTAGAGTTGGCACAATCGAAGGCGGGAAACAACAAACGTGGAGGTAGTTTTGGGGTTATAAAAAGGGAAAATCGGTGTTGCCATGTTATATTTTTTTTTTGTGGAACAGGGGTAGAGTAGAGCATTTTTTTTTCTGAAGTTGCATTCAACATGGGGGACCAATAGAATCGTTTCCCTCAAAATTTTCCCGCCTTTTGATTGTGCAACTCTAATCTTATAGACTATAGTCATCATTAACAAGGTAACTGTAAGTAGATCTGTTTATATCTGATGCCTACGCTCGCGCTCGTGAACAATACGTTACACGAGTGCTTCGAATCATTAACTGACATTTTTAACGAGTCTAAATCGGTCTCACTTATACAATATTTTAAAGTCAGAAGGATATTATTTTTATCAGTAAATGTTTTAAAGATTTACCTGCCCCCATTTAATGGGAGAGCCAGCGTGGTCGTGTGGGTTAGACCACTTCTGCTCGGCCATCACTGAATCATGAGTGGAACGAGATGGGGATCGATTCCTTGCCGTTAAGCTCTGATTTATATGGCTCACTATTGGTGGATTATTTTTTTTATTTTTAAGTGGTTCGTCCTACCCGCTCTAGTAGGAAGTACTAGACTACTACTACTACTAGCTGCCCCATACAAGGACTACAGTTATTTACTTGATTTATTAGTTATCGGTGGAAGTATAATATACAAGTTGATTATATTAAAAAAAAGAGCAGTAAAGAAGAAAAAAATAAAGCAGAATTATAACATACTTGAGACAGGATTAGACCTATTTTACTATAAACCTGTAAAATCTTTCTTCGAAAATAGGGTTATTAAATACCTAACAGTGCCTAAAGTAGGATTATGCATTACTACTATTTACTTGTGGAAGTAAATAATTTTGCAGGTGGGATTACTAAATACCTGAAATATGACTAAATTATTTAGTGGCTAAAAGCTAGTAATTGTGCCTTGTGGCTATTTACTTCTTACGTAATTTTAAAATTAAATTGTTCATGAGTTCATACCATTATTATTTACCATTTGAAATAAATAATAAAAGCAGTTAGAATAGACTTCTTCAAGAGAAAAATTCTGAGTAGGTATGGAGCTACTTAAGGAAACCCCCACTCCAACCATCTAGGTCTAGTCTTTAATCCTCAAGGTCACGTCTATTCCACACTTGCACTATCTCCCACCAATACCCATAGACCTCATTACCTCTTGACCTGTCCAGACATTGTAATAGATCCATCTAAGAGAGGCGGTAAAAAGCCACGTACTGCTTAGTCAGCAAATTCACACGCTTACGCTATCCAATTGGGGTCAAGCTGAGGTTCACAGAAGGTCACACTAAGTTAGGCACGTAGTGTCAACTCAGCAAAGTATATATTTTTCCCGTTATATTTAATATTATTATTTTATACTTTAAACAATTATGTCAGCAGTTTCTTTTCTTTTCTCTCTCACGCTATATATATTTTATTTTTATTTTTACAAAGCTGTACATGTATATTACCTACATACAGAGTACAGGATGTCCTAAGAGAGTAAATATAAGAAGGTGTTTTATTTTATAATGTTTAAAAAAGTCATTCTTTATTTATAGAAAAAAAACTCCTGCTTCTTCTTAAATCTCTAAAAAAAAAATTTTTTTTTAGAGTGTTAAGCTTTTTGAAATAATTACCAAGAGTTTACTATCCTTATTTTATGTCATCGAAAAATAATATTTAAAAACCCCGTTAAGTGCATGCCAGCAAGATACTAAAAGTGTGTCTACGGTCTTAAAAATTCATACACCCTACATAATTTTTTATATAATTTATTGTTATTAGATATTATTTTATTAACTAAAATATGAATAAAAAGTTACACTTAGAGAAGCAAGTGCTTCTCATCTATATTATCCTTTAACATCTTAGGTATTCACTTATTTGGTTCTTTTAGGGCTAATGGCCGCCATTTTGGAAACGTGTTATTAGTTTTTACACTTTTGCGCATCTATATTATCCTTTAACATCTTAGGTATTCACTTATTTGGTTCTTTTAGGGCTAATGGCCGCCATTTTGGAAACGTGTTATTAGTTTTTACAGATCAAAAAGGCCTGATATAATTATTCTTGAACATTTTAACAATTTTATCTGCCATAACAGTTACTAAAATAAAAAAATCGTAAATTTGAAACCCGTCAAAATGAAGATAATTTTCATTAACAGATCATTTTCGTAAATATGGGTCATGTCAAAACAAATAAAATAACATGAGGATTTTTTTCCGAACTAACTTTCCATCCTGGCGGATTTTTTTACATAATTGGACGACTGAGGAGAGAAGGTGTATTTATATTGGCTTCCTGGAAGGTAGTAGAATTGTACTTGGATTTCCAAGGGGGGTTCCTCCGTTTGTGTTAATCCTTTGTGGGGATGATGCAATCACGCAGGTGCTGCTTCTGTCGAGCGAGTGATGTATGACGGCAGGAAGTGAAAGTGTTGCCGCCTCTTCCATTCTCCTTGGCACACGTCCTAGGTCCTAGAGGTTTCCTGGTCTGGGAAAGAGTGATTCCATCCTCTCTAGAGAAGTTCTCAGGCTGTTTCTCGATCTTAATAGCCTCCCTTAGCATCCTGCTCTGATACCTATTGAGAGGTGCGAGAAGACGAACGTCTTCAATTTGTTGTTTGCTTCCCAGCCATAGAATAATACTATATATTATAGAAGGAGCATAGAATCGAAATCCTAAGCAATTACTGATAAGAGGCTGAAGCCAACTTTTGCCGAGAGGTTGTGTCCCTTAGACCAGAGGACCAACATAACAACACTCTTTTTTTTCATTTAAGCTGGAGAAGGTTGGCCACGCTTTAGAACTATTCAAAGCCCGCTCACAAACGTCAAGAAAACAAGCCCTGCCATTGGTTATTGTTTACGTTTCACTCTGACGTCATTTTTTTTCAACTCGCCCGGCATGATATAATAAACATTATTTTTAGCATATTTCAAGCTAAAATAAGATAAAACACAACAAAAATATTACAATAAACTAAACTGACTATCAATAATTATAATTTAATAAAAAACTTAAATTAAAAAACCGAAGGCAAATAATTTTAGAGTTATGACGTAACAAATTACAAAAATGAATTTTTAGAACTCAGATAAGGTACACAACCAAAGTTGGCTTCAATGTTATCAGTGACCCTCCTTCTATATATAGTATTATTCTAAGTTTCCAGCTTTCCCAAGATAACAGGAGCTATATGATCGTTCTGAAGAATGAAAAATATTTAGGTCTCTGATTTCAAACATTCCAAGACAGAAATCCGTTTCAGACATCAGGGAACATTTTTGGTTCCGTGTCGGTCTGTCGCTCTATTTTTGCGAACCAACATATCTTTAGAACTACGTCCAATTTTAATAAAATTTGGATGGTAGGTCATAATTAGCCCATTGTTGGTCCTATATAAGTTTCAACCTTCTGTACCCATCTCTTCCACATGCGCACAAACATATATTTATTTACACCTATAGCTTCAAAAGTACTCATCTGATTTGAATGAAACTTTTAAAGTTTGTCGAAAGTAACCCGAAGATAGCCCCAGATTAATTTGATCCGTCTGCAGTCTTTAACTTTTGCTAAATTGATTCTTTAATTTGTGTAAAACATCAATACAATTTTGACAGAAAAAACGGGGGGAACAATTTCCAATTGTACAATAAATGCTTGCAAAAGTATAAAATCAATAAAGTACCAGCGTGAATAGGATGCGAGGAAGCTATGTGCCACACCAATTGGCAGTCTATTTTTATGAGGAGTAACAGCCTAAAGAAGTGCCCATGTTGGTTTCGTTTCCTAGTTTGCAGCTTATTTAAGTCAATGGAAACGCATTCTGAAGAATAAAATTCCTAGTTTTTGGTACGTGCCCCCTTTTGGTGTGGGCCCTGGGCGACCACCAATGTCACCTACGCCTGAATTCGGCCCTGGATCTTCACTGCTCTTACGTGTTCTGGTTCGTGTAGGTAGATTGAGTAATCTACTTCCCTAAAAATGTACGGGCTCATATGACCTAGCAAAACCTATAAACCTAGCAATCCTCTTAATCATATAGAAGTTGTCAACTCTATATGTCAACTCACCAACCTTTAATATCTATTTTCAAACACAGACACATATTGCTACTATTTTTAGACAACCTTTCTTTTTCAACTTACAATATAAAAGATTCTTTTGAATTTAGCAAATAAATTCATGTGTAATACATATTTCATAAGAAAATTTTAGTTTCGTTTTATTTTTCATTATTATTTACCAACATCCCTTATCAATGCCATATTAGAAATGCTTAAAGAAAACAAGTAAGGCGCGCTTCACGTAAGTACGTGAGGAGAAAATCGCCGGTTTCTCTACGATTAGGTTAAAATTATTTGGGTGTAAAATTTTAATCGTTGCATATTCTTTTTCTACACTTCAAGACCTTTAAATTGATGTATAATATGACTATGTCATGGTGACTAAAAATAATTTTTTTTAGTCGCCCGCCATCTTGGAAATAGTAAGTGTAAAACCTTCATAAAGTGTACAGTTGTCACAAATGCCTAGATGCACATGTTCTTCGAATTTCATTTTACTACGTTTTTATTAGCTTGATTTCTTGTTTGTTTATTTATGGGTCCAGTGCAAATCTTGCAATCGATTTTTAACTAATTTCCCGAGTAACTAGACATTTGAAACTTAAAGAGTAGCTCAGAACACGATGTCAATGCATTATTTTAATACTTTTAGCCACCCTTCAGAAGAATTTAATTCTTTTTCAGCAAATTTTGCTGTATGGAAAGTTAGTTCGGAAAAAATCCGCAATATGGAAAGTTAGTTCGGATAAAAATCCGCAAGTTATTTTATTTGTTTTGACATGACCCATATTTACGATCTTCATTTTCAAATTTATGATTTATGACAAAAATTAAAAAACGTATTATATAATAAGTTCTTTTTATCTTGTAATTATTCATAGCTATTAGTAGTTTATGAATTGAACCATGCCAACGGACAGACATACATACAGGCAGACAGACAGACAAAGACGTTATATAAGGTTTCTTTTCGTACTACGATCAGAAACCTAATAACAATTTGTACGCGTTTCAACGTGCACCTGGGGTAAAATATAAAATTGATAACAATGTTTGACCTAAACGTATACAACATTATGATAACACCAAATTGAGATTACAAGGTTAAAGACACAGACCACTAAGACGAGTTCATCGAACAAACACGTGTTGTAATACCAGACTCTTCATTTGTGTGAAGTGTTTGATCGTTAACCATGACTCTTATCTGTATTTCATATTTCATGTTTCATGTCGTACCGAGAGTACGGCGATCATGGTTTCTTGGTTGCGCTACACTTTCAACCAGCTTTTCAATTATTTAAACAATGCTGGNACAGAATAGTTAAATATTTGGCCGGTCAAAAATGCCAAGGAATTATCATACTAAAGAAGAGAGGAAACTACTACAATGGCTGAACACGGAAATTAAGAAACTCATGATTAAACACAAAACTAATGAAAAGTCGATTTGGAGAATTAAGGACCTTTTTGTAAAAATTTGTAAAGAAACAGCTAGAAGGAACTACCTATATTACCATAAAAATAATAATATTATACCCAGGCATATTAATGATATTTTTAAAATATTTCAAAATAATTTTTCTTCTGAATTTATTAGGAATAACAATAACAATTATATTAAACAATTCCCAAGGAAAACCCTAAATCTCGAAATTAAAGAAGTGCATTGGAAGATTAATAAAATTAATAGAGAAATAAACAATAATTTGCAATTGTTAGAAACATATGGAATGTTAATGAACTTACATACATAAAATCTATTTTTCATTTTTGAATTTAATTTTTTTGAATCCATAATTTTTTTTTGCTTTCTCATACAAGAAGGACATCTAAAGAGAAAGCATTAAGATTTTTCGATGATGTTAATGGACATACACGTTTCAAAAAATGGTTTGTAAAAAATGTCGGTCTGTCGTCATTAGTCTGAGGATTTTTCAAGAAGCCTAATGGAGGATAGTCTGAGAAGCCTAAACTACTTGACCGGTTTTAATGAAATTTTAGCAAAAATAATAAAATTAATAAAAGGCGGAATGAATAAGCTATAAATTTGAGGGGGCAATCCGGCAATTGAACCCTGAGTTGTGTGGTCAGGGTCAGTGGGCACCCATTCAATTACTGACCACGCCCGATGCTCCTTAACCTGACTGATTTAAGAGCCAATCTCTCCTCTACGGACCACAAACCCAGGCCCCACTTAAGATAAAAAAAAAAAATTATTTACTTTATATTCTACTTGCTTTTTGAAAAGAAGATTTATTTACTTTATATTCTATTTGTTTTTTGAAGAGAAGATTTATTTAATTTATATCCTATTTGCTTTTTGAAGAGAAGAATTGTTTACTTTATATTCTACTTGCTTTTGGAAGAGAAGATTTATTTACTTTATATTCTACTTGCTTTTTCAAGAGAAGATTTATTTACTTTATATTCTACTTGCTTATTGAAGTGAAGATTTATTTACTTTATATTCTAATTACTTTTTGAAGAGAATGTTTATTTACTTGATATTCTATTTGCTTTTGGAAGAAAGTTTTATTTACTTTATATTCTACTTGCTTTTTGAAGAGAAGATTTATTTACTTTATATTCTACTTGCTTTTTGAAGAGAAGATTTATTTACTTTATATTCTACTTGTTTTTTAAAGAGAAGATTTATTTACTTTATATTCTACTTGTTTTTTGAAGAGAATAGATTTATTTACGTTATATTCTATTTGTATTAAGATTTATTTACTTTATATGGAAATGAAAATGAGAGTGAGAGGATTCAATGCCCAAAATACATATATATATCCATTATTAAATAATATTTTTTTCTTGAAATGAAGAAAATTAGTAATTTTTTTACCAGTAGGCCTATTATTAAAAGCACTTTAAAAAATAAAAACAGAGCGTCATTTAAAATGATTGACTAAGTAAAATAAACGTTTTTGATTGTTAGATAAAAGGCACGTTAATTAAAATGATTGATTAGATAAATAAATATGGAATATATAATATATATAAATGTATACATATATTATATATGGTATATAGTATATTATGTAAAGTAATTTTCGTTTTTAAAATGACACGTCAATCAAAATTACGTTGAAGACAAAAAGAGGAGGGGGGAGGGTTAAAAATATATCTCTTGCTTTAATATCTTATGTCAATCAAAATTATTAAAGAAAAAAATTAAAATTAAAAAATGTGGGCATGGAAGAGAGGAATAAACATTTTATTTCATTTACAGGAATTATGGCCGACATATTTTGTAATTTTAAAGAATTCTAACCCTTTTCAAGATAAAAATAATGTATTATACGTGATAGGTTTATCTCTGTGGACCATGTTTGGACCATAATATGGCCGTATTGATTTGTGGTCTAATAAAGAAAGGGATTGTGTGAGTGTGTTAGTTCGTAGGACATCTGTTAGTGAATAGGGTAACTGTTCTTGTGTGTGTAGTTTAAGAGATAAGGGCACACACACAATCACATCAACACACCCGATATATTACTACCACTGACTTAAAACAAAGTGGAAGAAGATCTGGCAACGTTGCTCCTACTTTTGTCTGTTTTCTAACTAAAAGCGATACTAGCGCACACAACGTCGCTTTTTTCTTTCGTTTGAGTTTGGAACTACAACTATAACAAGGGTCTCTGTCTAGAGTCTAGAACAATCAGAGAAATTTTTGAAGTGAAACTTCTTTAGCGGCGGTAGAGTGAATTTGTTTGATGTTAGCGAAATCGCATAACGAAGTTTGCGATTCGAGACTCGTCCAAGTGTAACATTTTTACAGATTATTATATTATATCTGTTTAAAGACCAGCAAATCAAAACAAACATTTATTTTTGTTGGAATAATTGTGGTTCCCTTAGCGTAGCAATATATATTTTTTTCTCAATTAAATTTCCCATAAACATTTCTTAATTCTGAAATAATAAATTCGTCAAAAAATGAAACAGAGCAATGCATTCTAAAACTTAAGTTTCACTTCTAATGCGTGAGAGCTTCACACATATTTTTAGTAAGGTATCACGACCGTCTTTTAAAACAAGAAACAAAAAGAAAAATGGAAATTCAAGATAAAACTATACCGATTTACATTAAATTAACGCTAAATATCGACTTGAAAGTTTTAATCAAATTTAATAATGGAGAAATTTAACTTGGATTTTTATTACTTCTTCTGACTTACTTAATTTAAAAGTTTAAGTTTGTAACATTTTTGCTTCCTAGTTCCGAGCTTACCAAAGTTAAAAAATTAAGGAACGCGAGCGATGTGATCCGTTCTGAAGAACGGAACAGTTTTTTATGTCTACGATTTCACATATTTCACGACAGAAATAAACAGACAACAGGGACCATTTTTTCCGTGTCTGCGTGTCGATGAGCAGGGCCGTATTTACAGGGGGGCTTATTGAAGGGCAATAGCCCAAGGCGGCAAGTTTTGAAGGGCGGCACTTTTGAGCTGTGATTTTCGAGGCGGCAACCTTTAAAAATTTAAGATTAAAGGGGCGGCAACCTCACTTGCTGTTAGACGCATACACGAAGCCCGAGGACCGAGACTTTAGTGAAGAGCAATGGTTCTTAACCGGGGGGTCGCAAAAGGTATTTAAGTTTAAAAAATGATTAATATATTAAGATATTAAATAAAAAGAACTGCTGTGAAAATGTAGATGTTGGAGAAAGGCACTAAACAATAAGGCCGTACCTGGCAGTTATAAGGTAAACCGAGAAGACACTGTGGGTATTTCGACCCCGACGCCCAATCGGGGGCGCCGCTAAAATTTGAAAACCAAAAAAAGTTTTATATTTTAGCGCCGCCCCATTTGGGTGTCTGGGTTAAAATTCCTAAAGTCTCTTCTCCTCGGTTTACCTTATAGTTATATTAATACCGGGGGCCCGGTACGCCCTTATTTTTTTCCTACCCGGGCAGCCACCAGGGCCTCCCATAGCGCTTTCCTCCAACTTATTTTTTATTTTTTTGCTTCCAAATTTACCGAAGGTAACGAAAGCATTGTTGTTCACTTTTGGGAACGAAAAAGTTTTATGTCTCCGATTTTAAAAATTCCAAGACAGAAATGCGTTTCAGAGATCAGGGGACATTTTTAGTTCCGCGTCTGTCTGTCGGTCTATGTGTCCGCGTGTTTATCGTCACACGCTTGAGTAAATTTCGACCGATTTTGATGAAATTTAATAGACATGTTCATTTTACCAATGCCCAAGACGAGTTCGTCAGACTACGTTATCCGTTCAAGCGTTCACGCGCAACGCTCGCTTAAACGTAAACATTAAATTTAAAATTAGAATTTTAGGTCGGGGAATAAATCAAACTTCATCTATTCAATGAGACAACCATTTTTTTTCAAATACAATTTTTTAGTAAAACCAACAGCGACACCGTTATGAAGTGTTACAGATCGCTAAAAACTGTTAATATAACAATAAAGTACATGATAGGATGCGAGGAAGCTGTGTGCCAAACTAATTGGCAGTCTATTTTTCTTTTAAATCTTTCAAAATTGATTTGATTTTCTTGAATAAGAAGTCCAGTCATGCAACATGACTTAATGATCGAATTTTCAAAGAAATCTGCGTATTATTGGCTTATGATAATATAGGAAAATTTTGGTTTAGAATTTGCATGGGTGAAAAAAAATTGGTACACAGGGGTACGGCGTACAAAAGTCAAAATAGTATTTACCCTTCAAGATGCATGTCGTTGAAAGCTCTTTAAGAGTACAGTAATTGTTGTTATGTACACTTTTTTCATATTTTCATATAAAAGGGAGGTAAAATGGAAAAAACATGTTTTTATGCTATTTTTGACTCTAAGTGGTCAAAATTTGACCCCTTAATGGACTCCAAAAATTCTGGCCAACGAACTAATCCTTTCTTTTGATATTATTGACATTTTAAAATTTGTTTGAAATTTTTAAGTGCATCCTAAGGGGAGATATCATCTGGAGTGACATATATACATATATACATATACACATACATACATAACAAAAAAAAGTTTTAAATTTTAGGAATCGATTCAGAATGGTCTGAAACGGATTTCCATGGAAAAAATTTTCAAAAATTTGCATTATAAAAATTTTGAAGCCATTGCAATAGCTTAATTTTCAATTTAACAAAATTTAGAGCGCAGACAGTTGAAATTAATATAGATCATCTGTGGGCTATGTTCAACAGACCATCCAAATACCTTAAAAATCTGATCAGCACTTTTAAAGATATACATACGTACAAATAAACGTAAGTTTATGTGCATTTAGAGTAGAAAAGAAAGGGGCGCAGAAGGTTGAAACTTATGTGGGACCAACAATGCGGGCTAATTATGACCTACCACCCAAATTTCATTATTATATTAAAATTGGTCGAGTAGTTTTTAAGATATGCTGGTTCACAAAAATTAATGACAAACCGACAGACCGATCGACAGACACGGAATCAAAAATGTTCCCTCGTCGGAGACCTTAAATTGTTTCGTTTCGTTCTTCGAAACAACCACATAGTTTCCGTTACTTTGGTAGGCTCAGAAGAATTTTTTTTTTAAATAAGAAAATTGTAACAAACAGATCGNAAAGCTCAAGAAGGGGCGGCAAAAAATGGATAGCCCTCATGCGACCAAAACGTAAATCCGGCTCTGTCGATGAGACCGATCTGTGTGTTGCTCAATTTTTGCGCACCAACTTGTATCATTAATAACTGCTCCAATTATTAATACAATTTTAAATGGTCATTTTAATTCTTCAGTATATAAGGTCTCTAGGGCATTAATTAAAATAAAACTTTATAACTACTCCATGTCAGCTATATTTCACCTCCTTTGAGGCATCTTCAGGCCTAATAGAAGATTTTTAATTTATTCAACGATCATCATTCATATTAACATATAATCTTGTAACAACTTATATCATAATTACATATATATATATTTCTATACACTAACCTTTATTCAGTTCTTCTGTTCTATTATTAAAGGTTAGTGTATAGAAATATATATATATGTAATTATTATATAAGTTGTTACAAGATTATATGTTAATATGAATGATGTAGATTGTTGAATAAAATTAAAAATCTTCTTTTAGGCCTGAAAATGCCTCAAAGGAGGTGAAATATAGCCGAAATGGAGTTGTTATAAAGTTTTATTGTAATTAATGCCCTAGAGACCTTATATACTGAAGAATAAATTAGAAAAAAGGGTAATACACAACTAATATGGTAATTTTAATTAAAAAGACTTATTGTTAGATTCGTATTTAAATGGACTACATTTAAAAATGAAATTTAAAAAAAAAATCGTCGGAACAGTTTCCTAGAAATAATTTTTGTTTAACGGTATTTCAGAATTTATAGAATTTATGGGGGATAGCACCCCAATATTAAGAGGAAAAATTCATTCCATGATTTCTCTGTTTAATATCTCTAAACCTGCATGCCAAATTCCATCAAAATCGGTCAAGTAGTTAAGGCTTCATAGAGAAGACAGACAACAGACGAAAGACGACAAACTACAGACGACAGGACGACAGACTATTGACTACAGAAAGACATTTTATAAAAACCACTTTTTTGGATCTTAAAATCTACATATTTATCAAAATTAAATTTTTACACCATCACAATACTTTCTCTTCATACTACTACTACTACGTATTAGAGAAAGTAAAAATACAAATGGATCCTGTCAAAATCCTGTCAAAATCCTGTCAAATCAAATAAACAATTTTCGTCAATTTTGAGGTCCTCTGAGTCCAAAAAAGTGGTTTTTACAAAATGTCTGTCAGTCGTCTGTGCAGACACGTGGAGCCTAAAACGACTGCACCGATTTTGACGAAATTTGGCATGCGTATGTTCAGAAAAATCATACTCTGAGGCGAAAAAATATACAATGAATTATAACTCCAAATTTGAGGACGCAACTACACAAACATTTTTAAAAACGTGAATAAAATTTATTTCTTGAAAACGTTTTTTACAATTTTTATTATAAAAAAGAATCTAAAATGCATTCCATTTTAATGAATAATTAAACTATAGAAGTTGTTTTCCCGGGAAAATTAATCTGATTTGGTTTAAAATCGAAAACAAAAAGTTTTTGTGATATAGGACTGAGACTGAGATTATATGGGAAGGTTTACTTGTCTTGTGAAATATTGATAGTACCTATATGATAAGAAATAAATAGTTATTTATGCACCTAGGGAGTAAAGTAAGCCATTCTCAGAGCAAATGAGTTGGTTCTTGAGGCGAAGCCGAGGGAATTAGAGTTTTTGATTTCCGAGGCGAAGCCGAGGGAACAACACTAATTAGCTCCCGAGGCGAAGCCGAGGGAGATAATTATCGCGAAGGGAATAATGGCACTTTACTCACGAGGTACATACAATATTTTATCTCCAGTAGGTAGTAAATTCACATTTTCGTCCATTGCACAGTTTTTATTTATTATTTTAATAAATAACAATAATTATTAGCACTTTTAATAGCAGATATAAGAGATTCAGTATTAAAAACAAATAAGAATTGGAATTAAACTCAAATAGAAGGTTACTTAGATGCAGGTTATAAACATAGATAAACATGGTCGTAAAAGCAGTGACGCCAACCTGATTTCAACATCTTCATTACATTAGCCATTCATTTTCTACTATTTATAAAATAATTAAGTTGCAATCTTTACTTTTTCGCCCTACTTTTTACTTTTTCTCCCTACTTTTTGATTCAGGGAAGAAAAGACCTGCTTTAGTCCCTCTAAACTACACTAGTTTTACAATTAGTATTGTTTTTTGACAGCGCGGGAAAATAGAGAAAGAACCAATGAGAGCCTTGGATTTTGAATTTTAGAAGGTCGGGCCAACTAGGCAAATAAAAATGTCTCTAGTGCAGGGGCGCCGACCTAAAGGGTAACCGTTCGAAGAGACTTTATAACCTCCACGCCACCGCTTGAATTCACTTTTATATATTATTCACTTTTTATGTTATTTAAATATAATTCTGATGCACTAAATATTATACTGGTTTTTGAATTTTGTTTGTAACTACCCGTCTTTGCAATTTGTTTAGTTATTCTGACAAAGTAAGACTCAAACAGAAAATTAATAAACTCGGTAATCGTTATCGTTTTCCATGTTATATGTATATGTTATACTCGTATATCAGTAATAGAGTTTATTGTTTATTTACCGAAAAATAATAACTACTTCTTTCACACTGTACTCAAATATTGATAGATTAAAATGTAAATGTCGACTGAATTAACGAAGGTTCTTAAACTTTCTTTCATTACAATTCAACATCTGTAAGGTAAATTAATTCTTCGTCTAAGTAGTTTTAAGCCTACACTTTTCATAAAGTTTCATTACCGACATTAAATTTCTTGATTCTATAAAGGAAATTAACTCTTGCATTAAATTTCAAAACATGTTCGTAAATAAGAAGTGAAAATCTAAGTGAAAAATCAGTTAAAAAGATCGCGATTTGTTGAACTAGTAAAGTAAACTTCTTTTGTTGACAAACAAATTATGCATTTCCCTCTCTCCCTCAGACCCGGTGGCCTGTGGGATTTTATTTCTTCCCTCACATAGGTTGGTCAATCTGAGTGTCAAAAAACAATACTAATTGTAAAAATAGTGTAATCCAAAATCATAACTTTTTCTTCCTACTAGAGATAAATATAATTTTTCGACCTATTTCGTATTTTTTAACTCGGATTCAGTGCTCATCTTTTTTTAACAAACATTGCTTTATTAAATTCCGGTGCAAAAAATTAACCATGCCAAGGTGAAATTACTAACAAATATCAGCATATGTGGAATATTTCCGACACTGGCTGTTTACTAGGCACTAGGCACGTAGTGTGTGTGCATTGTGCATATTGATGGATTATGTGAAGTGCTGATACCGTTCCGTGACGGAACTTTGCCGGTACCGGTTACTGAATGTATAATGAGAATAGCAGATCTAAGGTGAAGCTGCCAATCTCTGACGATGCATTAAGTGTAAATGCACAATCCACATACCGAACCTATGCCTTAGTAAGAGTAACAAATAGTGGTAGTGTCAAAAAGCCCGTCCAAAAAATACAAAATCCATAAAAAAAGGAGATAAAATCTTATCAAAGATCGTGGGGCTTCTATAGTCAGAATTATAATGAAGTGCTAGGACTTCTGGTGGTAAACGTGCCTCAAAGGCTGTTAGTCCCAAAGTTTCGTTCCCAAAACTTAGACAAAGCGGTGTAATGTTTTACTCTATCGAAGTGAACTCAGAACTCAGAGCGGTGTAATGTTTTACTCTATCGAAGTGAACTCAGAACTCAGAGCGGTGTAATGTTTTACTCTATCGAAGTAAACTCAGAACTCAGAGCGG
>KZ651977.1:296017-310222 GCA_001010745.2 Gerris buenoi | reverse complement strand
GAATGAGTTTTAACAACAAGCTTTCTTTAATGTGAAAATACTTGTTACAATGAGAACAGGGAGCTGAAATAGACTGATGAAATATGCTGAAATATGAGCTGACATAATCTGACCAATATGTCAGAACATAAGCAGCACAGTGTCAACTTATATCCATTCTTCTCATGGTTAAAGCTTATCTTCTATCAAATTTGATTTTAATTAATTAATTAATTTTTATACTTTATAATTATTTAATCAAATTTTTATACTTTAATTAATTAATCAAATTATGGCTTTAATTAATCATTTAAGTAGTCAAATTGTGACCTTAATTAATTAAATCAAATTGTGACTTCAATTAATAAATTAATTAAATTTTTGAATTTGATAACTCAAGACTTATTAATTTATTAATTAATTTTTATACTTAAAATACCTTGATAACGCAGAACAGAAAAAGAAATAAGGAGAAAATATGATAAAGATGAAGAAATAATGAAAGAAATGAAAAAAAAATAAAAATAAAAAAAAGCTTCAGTATAAACATTTAATATAATAATTTCATTTTACAAAGTGAAAAATTTTTTTATTATGTGTTGGTTTTTCCATTTCTATATGTGATGTCCCCTATATGCTACCTCAACCCTAAAGAGCTTAAATTCATTTATTGATTTTGCCTCTGCTTTGATTTTTCTGAATATGTTTAACAAATTTCATTTTAAATTGATTCATTGTTTTACACACAACACAGTTTAGGTTTCACAGACTTCAAATAAACACGTTTTTTTTTTTTCTGGATTCGGGGAACCTTAAAATATGTGAATCCATAAAATGATCTGTATTCTGTCTCCATCTTATTATTTATACACACAAACATAAAGCCGCATTTACACTGGCAACAGATTCCTTGGAATTTGTTTCTAAACATTTATTCTGGTGACAAAAATTAGAAAGTAATGATCCGTAATATGCACTTCTTTAGATTATTACTCCCCTTATGAAGAAAACAGAGGGGAGTAACAATCTAAAGAAGGTGTACAGAGTGTTCTTCTTTAGACAATTACTCCCCTTATAAATAAAGAAATGTGATATTCCTATGTCCCAAAGTACATTGGACTAAACAATCCTATGTCTTAACAGTTATTTATTCAGTCATTTATATTCATAATAAACAACAGGGGAGTAACAATCTAAAGAAGTACCTCGTAATATTTACTAAAGGATAAGGGGGGGGGGGTATTGTTTATTGTCCACATCTAGTAACACGTTTAACAACACGTCCAGAGCAGAGGTGTTTAAGAACACGTTTATAAAAGTGTAAACATTTGAGTTTGTGAAACTTTCCAAAATATTCCTCGACATTATTTTAAACTTTTCTGCTTTGATGGGAAACAAGAAACACATAATATATAAACATAGATGTTCTGAGTCAAGGAGAGTGGTTGGAATAAAAGTATATATTCTACAAGTCCACATAAAATGTCACTAGTCTCACCCCTCCAACAGACCTAGAGGCTTTATTTTTTTCCTCATTTAGATTGGCCAATCTGAGGGTCTTAACTCAAAATGCGCATATACTGTAGGAAAATTATATGATTCTAAAATAAAAAGAATTATAGCCTCTAGAATATATAAATAGTTTAGAGATCATCGACTGTGTTTTTCTCTAGTGTGTGATGCGACTCCTCATAGAAGAGGTGTAGTTCAATGACCAAACAAAGTCTTCACACAAAATAACTGTATTTACTGGCTGTTCTAATGCAACCTTCTTCAGATAATCTGTGTAGGTCATAAGGAGACTAAAAATGCAAGTGTCAATTGTAGTAAATACAATTATTTTGTGTGAAGACGTTGTTTGGTCATTGAACTACACCTCTTCTATGACAGTTGAGAGAGAGAGAGAGAGAGAGAGAGAGAGAGAGAGAGAGAGAGAGATAGAGAGAAAACTCTTTATTTACAAAAATAGTAATCGTGTGGGCTGTCCTTCTAAAAAGGATTGCTATAGTACACTAGCGATGAGGTGCATAAAGAACATGCGTAGAATTGTGCTCTTATGTTGGCTATATTGACTTCAATATGGCTACCAGCAAACATATTTCAGGGGTTAAAATCTCTACTTCCTAATTTACCTTTAAAAATGAAATGAAAAGCTTCAAAAATGACGATGAACTCATTTATTAGCAAAAACTTATTTTTCAGCACAATCATTTCGGTCTTTGACTCATAAAAATGTAATAAAAGTTAGATATTCTTTTCCTATTACTAAAAACCTATAAAACAATGCATGAAAATTCATGCAGACTAAAAACTTTTATTTTTTTTTTAGTTGTCCATTAAATTTTTTTTAAAAAAAGTATAAAGTTACTAAAAATTCTGAAATGCAGCTGTGTGTTGAATTTCATTGTAATTAGTCAACGTTTCCACCAGTAATCGGTAAACAACACAAACAAACTTTTAAAATCCCAAGTCTCTAAATTGGAGAACTCACAACGCTCGTTATAAAGTAAGAACCTAACTATCCCCTGCGCTCGTTTGACTAAATTGCTGGGTCTTTAAGTACTTTATTTTTAATTTTATTATAATCAAAATAATTATACATTTTTTTTGCAGAATTGTTATGCTCGCCTGTCTAGAAAGCCGGGCCTAATTATATTTTCTTTGGAATTGTAGACAGTCCTTATTTAAATTGCAGGCTCACTACGCTCGTCTGTTTAAACTGTGATCCCTTTACTTTCATTGAAATCTATATGATCCATGTAAATATAAAAGTTAAAAGTATAGTTAGGACCATTAAACTAGCAAAAAACCAATTTTTAATGAGTTAAGTTGATTTTTTTTTTTTTTTTTTTTAAAAATTGACAAATCACAGTTAAAACAAATTAGCCAAAGTGGGGACAAATTAAACGTAAATAGAAATAAAACCTCTGCCAATGCCACCCAATTTAATATACTAATTAAACACTTAACTAAATAGAGTTCAGATTTGAATGAGTTTTAACAACAAGCTTTCTTTAATGTGAAAATACTTGTTACAATGAGAACAGGGAGCTGAAATAGACTGATGAAATATGCTGAAATATGAGCTGACATAATCTGACCAATATGTCAGAACATAAGCAGCACAGTGTCAACTTATATCCATTCTTCTCATGGTTAAAGCTTATCTTCTATCAAATTTGATTTTAATTAATTAATTAATTTTTATACTTTAATTATTTAATCAAATTTTTATACTTTAATTAATTAAAGTAAATTTAATTAATCATTTAAGTAGTCAAATTGTGACCTTAATTAATTAAATCAAATTGTGACTTCAATTAATAAATTAATTAAATTTTTGAATTTGATAACTCAAGACTTATTAATTTATTAATTAATTTTTATACTTAAAATACCTTGATAACGCAGAACAGAAAAAGAAATAAGGAGAAAATATGATAAAGATGAAGAAATAATGAAAGAAATGAAAAAAAAATAAAAATAAAAAAAAGCTTCAGTATAAACATTTAATATAATAATTTCATTTTACAAAGTGAAAAATTTTTTTATTTAAAATAAAATAAATAATAGAAGAAGAAGAAGAAATAAAGATGGTGTTAAAATAACAATAAAAAATAGTGAAATGAAAACTAAATACAAAGAAAACAGCTACACTAGGATGCTATCACAAAGCCATGCCTGGGTAAATACCATATTTACAATAACATTATATAGGTTTGTTTGTTTACATTTCAAATTTTACATCCCTCAACCAGACAGTAACTTTAGTTTTTTTTTTAAAGTAATTATACTGGCATCACATATCTCTAATATTGAAGCCAGCTAATTATAATAAACATGGTGATTAAATTAATTCATCATGGTGAATGAAATAGTTGGAGATGATAAGTGATGAATGTCCAAAGGTGTTGTGAGGAATAGAGGGTAGTGCTTAGTGCCTACAGTTTGCCCTTTATGAGTTGTCACTTTAAAACAGAGGAGGAAAATCCGAAAAATTAAGGTAGGGAGCCAATGAGAAGTCAGGATTTTCATTCTAGAATGTCGGGCCAACTAGGCAAAGAAAAATGTCACTGGCCCCACCCAAAATGTCACTCCCACAGACCTAGGGGCTTTATTTTTTTTCCTCAATTAAGTTGACCAATCAGAGTGTCAAAAGTTAAACTCCTAACGTCCATTCTGTAGCTAACCTTCCTACATTATCCCCAACAAGTAACTACCTTAACAAGAACCTTGACCGCCCCTCCACTTTAATAATATAATACATCACTTCATTAAGCAAAAATGTATGCTTGCACCAAGTTGACACTCTTCCAATAGTACCTACTTTAGAAAATTTATATCAAGTTTTATTTTAAATCAAATTATAATTATTATTAACACTGGGAGACAGACAGAGAAAAACAAGCTCCAGCACCGGGACTTGAACCATGGGTCTCTACATCAATTTCTAATTGATTGTACAAGGTACAGGTACTAATTGAGTACTTTATAATTATAAAAGTTAATTCTCGGCTTAGTTCTATTCTAAATATTGACTTGCTAAAGTTAAAGAAATATTAAAAGCTTTGTTTCGGGACTAGTTATCGGTTTCGGCAGAGAAAAATCATTCTCCCGCATAGCTTAGTTGGAAAGAGCACTACACTGGAAATGTAAAGGCCTGCGGTTCAAGTCCTGGAGCTGGAGTTTATTTTTTTCTGTCTGTCTCCCAGTGTTAATAATAATCATCAATTTGATTTAAATTGAAATTTAAATTTTCTGTAGTATGAATACTACCAAGATCTTAAAAATGTAATCAAGTTTTATTTAAAAAATTATCATAAGAAACATATTGTTAAAAACGTGGTTCACACTCATATCAGATTTAATAAATTTATTTTTGTATTATTTAAAAGTTAGGTCTGAGAAATAACAATAAAATATAGTGAAATGAAAACTAAATACAAAGAAAACAGCTACACTAGGATGCTATCACAAAGCCATGCCTGGGTAAATACCATATTTACAATAACATTATATAGGTTTGTTTGTTTACATTTCAAATTTTACATCCCTCAACCAGACAGTAACTTTAGTTTTTTTTTTAAAGTAATTATACTGGCATCACATATCTCTAATATTGAAGCCAGCTAATTATAATAAACATGGTGATTAAATTAATTCATCATGGTGAATGAAATAGTTGGAGATGATAAGTGATGAATGTCCAAAGGTGTTGTGAGGAATAGAGGGTAGTGCTTAGTGCCTACAGTTTGCCCTTTATGAGTTGTCACTTTAAAACAGAGGAGGAAAATCCGAAAAATTAAGGTAGGGAGCCAATGAGAAGTCAGGATTTTCATTCTAGAATGTCGGGCCAACTAGGCAAAGAAAAATGTCACTGGCCCCACCCAAAATGTCACTCCCACAGACCTAGGGGCTTTATTTTTTTTTCCTCAATTAAGTTGACCAATCAGAGTGTCAAAAGTTAAACTCCTACCGCCCATTCTGTAGCTAACCTACCTACATTACCCCTAACAAGTAACTACCTTAACAAGAACCTTGACCACCCCTCCACTTTAATAATATAATACATCACTTCATTAAGCAAAAACGTATGCTTGCACCAAGTTGACACTCTTCCAATAGTACCTACTTTAGAAAATTTATATCAAGTTTTATTTTAAATCAAATTATAATTATTATTAACACTGGGAGACAGACAGAGAAAAATAGACTCCAGCACCGGGACTTGAACCATGGGCCTCTACATTTCCAGTGTAGCGCTCTACCAACTAAGCTACGCAGGAGAATGATTTTCTCTCACATAACCGATAACTAGTCCCGAATCCAAGCTTTCAATATTTCTACAAGTCTATCAAAGAGCGCTACATTGGATATGTAGAGGTCCGTGGTTAAAGTCCCGGCGCTGGAGTCNTTTCTAATTTCAGAAAAAAAAAAAAAGAAATAGTTTCAAATGTACCCAGCAACAAATGAAAAATAAAATAAATGAATCTCAAGCCAAAATAGATGAAAAATTACAATGTGTAAAACTAAAGAATGCTTGGTTTTTGAACGGGTTTAGTTTTGGGTTTATCAAAACAGCACCTGTCCGCCACATTCTCACGTCTTCACACATTGTATAGGAAAGAAGAGAGAAATAAAAACCAAACAACAAATATATACCGCATAGAGATGAAAAAAAAACAAAAAAAAAAACAACGGACAAAAGAAAAAAATAAATAAACACTTTATCTTTTTTATATAAATACATTACAAGAGGAAAAGTACTATAAATACGCAGGTATAAATAAATAATAAATAATTCGGTTAAATCGGAAAAAAGATTTTTAAATATAAAAACAGAAAAAAAGTATAATAGAGTTTATATAATAATATACGTTTCATAAGGAAACAGAATAGTATATAAGTACAAAGAATAAATCAACTTTGAGATTAACGAATAAAGGAACAAAATATTAAAAGGACAAAGTAACAGACGTCAAACCGAAGTAAATAAATAGATTAAACCAGATTAAAAAAAAAGAAAAATAATCCTTTTATTAAAGGTGTGTGTACATTAGACGAGAAAGGAGAATTTGTTGCGCGAGCGATTCCATTGTTTTTAGACCAAGCGAGAGACTAAAGCGAGCGAGCGAGCGAGGGGAGTTAAGGGGGGTGAGGAGGGGAAGGTAACGTGAGGTTTGTCCGATACCGAGGTTGTTCAAGGTTGTTTTGCTTACATACCGGTGTTGATAGCAGGGGTCGACCTCATCACCGCTTGGTTAGATATCGCCGGGTGCTGCCCGGCACGAATCGGCTTAGCTGTAAACAACAAACAAACACATTAACACAAACCTCTACATCAAATACAACTACCACTCACTCAACACAATATATCCTGCAACTACAACACTTCTCACCGTGCAATTTTAACTTATCTCTTAGTTTCTTGATGCTCTCTAGAATTTTTTTTACGATCTGCCTTCTCGGTTGCCATATATAAGAGTATTTAGACACAATAGAAGAATGTTGAAAATCGCTCTTATATCAGGGTTTGGCCTGTAAAACCTCCACTGACTCTCTCATGGTGGTTTGAGAAATAAAATCGATGATACCGGAGTTGAGAAGGCAGAGTGAACCGACCAATACTTGATACACGTGTCAAGTGTTTGTATCAGTCCAGAATCGGGTTGGCTAACCCAGGTTTGTTAAAAGAAAGAACTGTGGTCAACGTGTTGGAATGTAGAAGCAAGAGACAACAGAGAGGGGGGCCTGTGTGGCTCAGGGGCTAGCACACTTGCCGTGTGATAACGCAAGTTAAGCAGCCTCGAGCAGGGTTAGTAGATGGATGGGTAAACGCTTCTAACCACAGCTCTGGGTTCGATTCCCGGACCAGGTCCCCCGCTCATTGTCCACCCAGCATTGTTTAAATAAATGGGACGCTTCTCCAAAGAGTGGCGCCATCAGGTTTCGGCTTAAAACCATGATGATGACACTCTTGGTTGTAATACAACCGGGAGGGGAGTTATGGTTGCCGACCACATCTTCACACAATTGTAAAGATTTCAGTCCCAAACCCGGGTTTGTCCGATGGGCTCATCTAAGTGGCCTGAGTCTTCGGGTGTAAAAGCCCCCAGGGTGTAAAGAGACTACAGAGTGAAGTTTTACCGATTTGTGCAGAAGGTCCCCTCCGTGCCAAGTTCTTCTGCCTGACAGCCTCCTTGATCCGGTCCACCTCGTACTGGTACCTCTTCCTGTCCCTCATCGCTCCCTCCTTAGCGTCCTTCAGAGCCGTCTCCAGGGCCTGAACAGAAACAAAATACAGCTCAATCCTTTTCACAAAACAATACAGTTTACACTGTCAAGCAAAACCTGCTGTATAAAACTGTACACGTTGCAGGTCTATATGTAGCACTTGATTCATCTTTCCCAGGCCTATAGGGTATCAGATGACACATCTGATATACGACCACTTCATCTTGAGTTGTCTTCTGGCCTAATATAATTCATAATAACTAAATAAACTTACACCTCATTTTCTATAAGAAGCACAATTCCCTTTTGATTTTACCAACCCCCAAATGGATAACAAGATTTCTACTACAAATACTCTAAGCCTACTAATATTAACTAGTATATCTTAACTAGGTGGCAGGTTAAACTAATTAAATTTATGCATATATGAAAGTATAATTTTATAAATAAAAATGCCAAGATCCCAGTCTCAGAGCAAGGAAGGGGTAGAGGCAACAATGCAATTTGAAAAGTGGTTCATTATTCTCTCCCCCGATNAAAAAAAAAAAAAAAAAAAAAAAAAAAAAAAAAAAAAAAAAAAAAAAAAAAAAAAAATCAGACCTTAATCTAATTACGCTTGATATCTCTTTCTGAAGTATCGAAAAGCAAAAGTAGTTATCAATATAGTAAAGAATAGAATTAAGGAGGAGCTGAGTTCTTATATTTATCAGTTATTATGAATTTCCTTAGTATATTTTACATTCTGTATAAACATTTTATTTTATATTTATTTATTTTTACTGTAAAATTTCTTGCTACAAAAATTTAAAAAACCGACTCGCATTTTACTAACGAAACCCTCCAAACAATACAAACAAACAAACCTGTGCCAATCTACAGTTTCCAAGCTTATTTAAAAAAAAAAAAAAAAAAAAAATTATAAAGCAAAAACATCTTTCGTATTTTCTATTTGCAACGATTAAGCCGAAATAAAAATATATCACCGATCGTTGCAGTTTACATCGCTACAAAAAATATAATATCAGCGCAAAAACTTGCGTTTCACGATTATAAACGTTTTACCAATAATGAGGAAACAAAACAAGTCTTTTATTTAAATTATCGACAACTATTTAATTAAAATAAATAATTATAAACAAAACAAAATTAAGTTATTAATTAAGACCTTNACTCTACCCTACAGATGTCATCATACGTTGTTGAACTGGTGCTGCCAAGGCTACTCACTCTACTCTACAGATGTCATCGTAGTGTTGTTCGCCTAAACTCTTAACATGAACCATATGACATGTAGTTTATCAATTGTATGGTTATTTTAAATAATATTTATTTAAGATGAAATAGTGACAAGCACATTAGATTTAATAAGAGTGTTGTGAGGAAAGAATGGCAGCATGTTGTCGTTTTTAGTGTATATTTGGACTGAGTGAACCTCAGTGAAACAATGTGGCCGATGTTTAGTATTAAACTTGCCAGGCTCTGACTTGGCCCTGAAACTTGACACTAACTAGACAAGTCTCTCATTCATTTGTTTTAATCTTACAGTAACTGTTTTGTTTTTTAAATATATATAAAAGAAACGAATAAGATAAATAGAAATTTTACTAAAATAATTACAATGATTTTCTAATTTAAAAAAAAAAAAAAAAGAAATAGTTTCAAATGTACCCAGCAACAAATGAAAAATAAAATAAATGAATCTCAAGCCAAAATAGATGAAAAATTACAATGTGTAAAACTAAAGAATGCTTGGTTTTTGAACGGGTTTAGTTTTGGGTTTATCAAAACAGCACCTGTCCGCCACATTCTCACGTCTTCACACATTGTATAGAAAAGAAGAGAGATAAATTCATCAAACAACAAATAGCTTGCCAATAGAGATGAAAAAAAAAAAAAAAAAAAAAAAAAAAAAACAACGGACAAAAGAAAAAAATAAATAAACACTTTATCTTTTTTATATAAATACATTACAAGAGGAAAAGTACTATAAATACGCAGGTATAAATAAATAATAAATAATTCGGTTAAATCGGAAAAAAGATTTTTAAATATAAAAACAGAAAAAAAGTATAATAGAGTTTATATAATAATATACGTTTCATAAGGAAACAGAATAGTATATAAGTACAAAGAATAAATCAACTTTGAGATTAACGAATAAAGGAACAAAATATTAAAAGGACAAAGTAACAGACGTCAAACCGAAGTAAATAAATAGATTAAACCAGATTAAAAAAAAAAGAAAAATAATCCTTTTATTAAAGGTGTGTGTACATTAGACGAGAAAGGAGAATTTGTTGCGCGAGCGATTCCATTGTTTTTAGACCAAGCGAGAGACTAAAGCGAGCGAGCGAGCGAGGGGAGTTAAGGGGGGTGTGGAGGGGAAGGTAACGTGAGGTTTGTCCGATACCGAGGTTGTTCAAGGTTGTTTTGCTTACATACCGGTGTTGATAGCAGGGGTCGACCTCATCACCGCTTGGTTAGATATCGCCGGGTGCTGCCCGGCACGAATCGGCTTAGCTGTAAACAACAAACAAACACATTAACACAAACCTCTACATCAAATACAACTACCACTCACTCAACACAATATATCCTGCAACTACAACACTTCTCACCGTGCAATTTTAACTTATCTCTTAGTTTCTTGATGCTCTCTAGAATTTTTTTTACGATCTGCCTTCTCGGTTGCCATATATAAGAGTATTTAGACACAATAGAAGAATGTTGAAAATCGCTCTTATATCAGGGTTTGGCCTGTAAAACCTCCACTGACTCTCTCATGGTGGTTTGAGAAATAAAATCGATGATACCGGAGTTGAGAAGGCAGAGTGAACCGACCAATACTTGATACACGTGTCAAGTGTTTGTATCAGTCCAGAATCGGGTTGGCTAACCCAGGTTTGTTAAAAGAAAGAACTGTGGTCAACGTGTTGGAATGTAGAAGCAAGAGACAACAGAGAGGGGGGCCTGTGTGGCTCAGGGGCTAGCACACTTGCCGTGTGATAACGCAAGTTAAGCAGCCTCGAGCAGGGTTAGTAGATGGATGGGTAAACGCTTCTAACCACAGCTCTGGGTTCGATTCCCGGACCAGGTCCCCCGCTCATTGTCCACCCAGCATTGTTTAAATAAATGGGACGCTTCTCCAAAGAGTGGCGCCATCAGGTTTCGGCTTAAAACCATGATGATGACACTCTTGGTTGTAATACAACCGGGAGGGGAGTTATGGTTGCCGACCACATCTTCACACAATTGTAAAGATTTCAGTCCCAAACCCGGGTTTGTCCGATGGGCTCATCTAAGTGGCCTGAGTCTTCGGGTGTAAAAGCCCCCAGGGTGTAAAGAGACTACAGAGTGAAGTTTTACCGATTTGTGCAGAAGGTCCCCTCCGTGCCAAGTTCTTCTGCCTGACAGCCTCCTTGATCCGGTCCACCTCGTACTGGTACCTCTTCCTGTCCCTCATCGCTCCCTCCTTAGCGTCCTTCAGAGCCGTCTCCAGGGCCTGAACAGAAACAAAATACAGCTCAATCCTTTTCACAAAACAATACAGTTTACACTGTCAAGCAAAACCTGGTGTATAAAACTGTACACGTTGCAGGTCTATATGTAGCACTTGATTCATCTTTCCCAGGCCTATAGGGTATCAGATGACACATCTGATATACGACCACTTCATCTTGAGTTGTCTTCTGGCCTAATATAATTCATAATAACTAAATAAACTTACACCTCATTTTCTATAAGAAGCACAATTCCCTTTTGATTTTACCAACCCCCAAATGGATAACAAGATTTCTACTACAAATACTCTAAGCCTACTAATATTAACTAGTATATCTTAACTAGGTGGCAGGTTAAACTAATTAAATTTATGCATATATGAAAGTATAATTTTATAAATAAAAATGCCAAGATCCCAGTCTCAGAGCAAGGAAGGGGTAGAGGCAACAATGCAATTTGAAAAGTGGTTCATTATTCTCTCCCCCGATACTAAACCTCCCAAGCGAGCTCGATCTGTACTAAAGTGACGGCAGCACGATCTCATGGTCACAGGTCCTTGTCTACAGGTCTATTCCCCACAGACGCTTGTCGACAAATCCTTATCAGTAGCATTTATTTGATAAATAAATAAACATCTTTATTTGCTGCAGTATACATCATTTCGTACAATAGCAAACGTCATAGATTACATGCATAAAATATACCCCACTCAAAGAAGATTGCTATTGGTTATCTAGGAAATGTTACACATTTATTGATGACGTTACTGCCTTTAGATAAAATAAGGTTAACTACAAACATTAAAGTACATATTTATAAAGAAAAACTGAACTCGAGGTATCAATAATGTCTTACCAAACTGCCACTTGAAAGTGTTGGGAGAGCATAATGAACCACTTTTTGATACCCAGATTACATAGTATTGTTCCCTCTACCCATTCCTTGCCCTGAGATTCCAATGGTAGAGGTTACAAAGTCTTCTCAAACGGTTATTCTGAGGGCTACAACCCTCCCCCAATGATAATATTATGTTTACCTAGTTGGCCTGACCTACTCGTTACTACCCACCAAAATCTTGAGCTTTCATCGGCTCTCCCACTATTTTTTTATTTTTCCGCACTCATGAACTTTCTGAGCCAGAGTAAATTCATCTACTCCATGTAATACACAAGTGTGAAACAAGTCTCATGATGCTCATAGACCACTAAACGCCCGGGCTACACTCAGTTGGAAAGTGAAATGAAGGATGAGTTCTACCTTGACGCGCTCCATGGTGGCTCGCAGCCTCTTCTCTAGTTTGGGAAGTTCACAGCGGAGGTCTGCGTTGTCCCTCACCAGCTGCTTGTGTACCTTGGTCAGCTGATCCAGGTTGTTCTCCAGGAAGGAGATCTTCTGTTTCTGTGCCAGAGAGGAGCCGGTGTCATCCTCGTCCTCGCAGGACATGCTCTTCTTGATCCTGGCTTGCAGGTCCTGAACGAACAGCTTGCGAAGGTTGTGTAGCGTCTGCAGTTCCTTCGCCACCGTGTCCTCCAGACCTTTGAGGTCCTTCCTCGCCTGTTCTCGTCTCTCCTGAGTCAACCTACACATCCAAACAGACATCCTTAATCACTTCCAAATCTTTCCTCAGGCTAAAGTTAAAAACTGAAATACACTAGAAGCTTATTATATCAACGACCATTACAACAGAAATGTAAAAAAATAACAATACACACAAAAAATAAAGGTTGATTATAAACACTTATGGCTGTCAGTTCTTAAACACTCTGTCAGTTCTTAAATAAAGAAATAAGAAGCCAACAAACCCAGCACAAAATAAATTACTTTTTTCAAACCGATGGTTGAAAGCAATCGACATTAACCAGAACTTTCTTGTTCTAAATATTAATGAAGTGTACACCTTGCATATACATATTTTTCAATTAAACCTAAATTTAAACCTTTCAATGTCCATAGTTAATATTTGCAATATTTTTTTGAAAAATATCTTATATTCCTACATAATTTTCTGTAAAGGAACCCGAAAAATAAATAAAGCTCTGCTATTGTCCAGTGTCACCTTCTGCTGACAATTCAAGTTCACAACCAAATAAATGCAATAAAATAAAATGAATAGCCGTATAATTTATTCATAAGTTCTTTAATTAAAAGAAATAAAATAAAAATACTTAAGATTCGCTTGGGACATAATTTCAAATGAATCGATCAAATTCGGTCTCGACTTAAGAACACTGGGAGAGATTTTGAAGAACTGGACAATTCTATACAAAGGAACCGTTATATCTAAATGAAACTGGTTTTAGATAAAGTGAGATTCAAAAGATAAGTAAACACCATAAATCATCAAAAAAAAAATATCAAAGACAGCCTTTGATACAACCTCCCAAAAAACCATCACCTCTGTAGGTGACATTAGGAATTGACAGGTTTAGCATGTTTTTTTTATTTGATGTATAATAAACCCTTTATGCTAACTACAGCACCTTCATTGATGTTTACTCTTTGGTTGTAAAAGAAATGATTCGTAACAGATTTTCGTTTAAAAGGAACAATATACTTTAGGTCCAACTAGTCCGTTACAATAAGGTTCTACTGTACTAAGACACATTGATAACAACAAGCATAACATTGTTTATCAACACAGTATCAGGAGGCCGATTCTCTAACTTTTTTTTTTATATATATTCACTTTGACATTATTTATCAAACATCGTTATATATCAAAGTGTTGTTATATAATGTAGTGAATCTGTAAAGTGATGCCAGCGCTGTATGTGGCCGTATTCCGAACTACGGATTGACATCGTCCTTTTTATTGGCCATTTTATAGTTATTTCAGTCAGAAAACAAGAAAAGGGAATGAAAACATCAATAATTGCGTCACTTTGATTTGGTTTTTAGCATTTGATATATAACAACATAACCTGACAAATTATATCAAAAACAATTTTGAGTGGATATATATCAAACCTTATTTATCAATTTCTCCTTATA
>KZ651977.1:275740-290391 GCA_001010745.2 Gerris buenoi | reverse complement strand
TTTTTATTTTTTAATTGAATTATATGTCACAATATCAATTAATTTTTTTCGTTGACAGAAAAAATATTAGATTTTTCTAAAGTGAGTTTAAGAGGAATAGAAAAGGTCTAAATTTCCAAAGTGTAATTCTGTTTAATATGGAGAATTAGATGAGAGGGAGTTTTTCCAATGGATGCAAGGTAAGGTACTTAAAATGTGAATTGTAATTTTTGTGAAAGTTTGTTTGAGGTATTTTATTTCCTATAATTTGAACATATTAAAATAGATGAAAATAACCTAGTATCGCACACTCATATCTTCCGGTAAATTTTTCGTATCTGACCCACTTTGACTAAATAACTATGTATTAAGAAAAAGGAATGTTTAGTCTAATGTACATTGGGACAAAGGAATATCACACTTTTTTTTTTTACATAAAAGTGTGATATTCCTATGTCCCAATGTACATTAGACTAAATATCCCTTTATATCGTAGTTATTTAGATAAAGTAGGTCAGTCTTTTCTCTCCCATTTCGGAGAAAGAACAGATTATCAGAAACAATGTTTTGTAAAAGTATGTAAAATCCACTCATTATAATATCAATACTTACTGACCCCTTTCATTGGAACTTAAAGATAACCTGGGTGTTTAAATTTGTTGGGCATAGTACCACCTGTCCAACTAGGCAAGTCAGTACTATTGCCCCACTCATTTACCCACTCAGGTCTTCTCAAAATTGCAATGAAGTAGGGGGGTACCAAACTGAAGAAGTACCGACTCTTCTTATCGTTACTGCAATGCCCTTGCCTTGTTCTTATTGCCTCAATAAGAACAAGACTTCTGATCTCGTTGTATTTTTACGTTTATTAAACTACGATGCTTCACTGGTAGTTGTTCTCCATAAAGGTGATTTTGATGTCTGCAATCTAGGCAGACTTTCCTACTTCGTACTGATTGGCATTAATTATTATCTGACTGATTAATATTTAAATTTCTATTTCCCTCTGAGACATATATTTCAACCGTAAAAATCTCGTGTATAATACGCAGGCTAAATTTTGACCTACAATTTGAGGAAAATTAAATATTCTCCCAGAGCTTATTTTAACTTGTGTATAATACGCACCCTGATTTTGGAAGGAAAAAAGAGGCAAAAAAAGTGCGTATTATACACGAGATTTTACGGTATTTACATAAAAACTTATTTCTTATAGTTCCAACTTACTCGTGAAATTAGTCTGAGCATTGATAAGAGGAGTGCATATCATACCAAATGTTAACTAAAATGGTCAACTTTTACTCATATTATCAATAGTAAAACTTAGGTTTGTTCCAACCCTATTTGTACCGTCCTGCAGATTATTAGGAAATCGTTTAGGTCAGGTTTTGTACATTGCACTGCTATAAAATCATGACAGGTTGGAACAGATTTAGGACTATAATTCACACAGTGTTAAAAACATTCAAGGAAACCTAAAAGTTAGGTAAGCTTCCTGTTGACGTGTGTGACAATTGTCACTGGGCATGTCATACAAACCAGTCCCTTGGTAATGTCAGAGGATTGTTTGTCAGGTCTTCTCAAAATTGCAATGAAGTAGGGGGGTACCAAACTGAAAGAGTACCGATTGAATTAACTACATCTTCGTTAGATGACATGATGGAAACTGTCGGAAAAAGGGGTTTCCTCTATGTGCACTGAAATATCAAACTGGTTTTATGAAATTGGTTGCATGAAACTAGTTTCATGCAACTTCTTCAGTGTGCACAGTGCCTTGGAAATTCTTGGTAAGTCTAAAGTGATTTCTGTGCCCCCTGAAGTCCCTAGCACACTAAACGTAAACTTATGTAATCTAAATAGTCCCAAAGCTATTGAAGCTCCACTGTATTGGAAAGTCTATATCAGCTGTTGCAACACTCAAGTCTATTTTATAATTTTAATTCTGTCATTTATATTTTTAAAAAAATGTCTGTATTCAGAAGAATCACAATGGTTTCATTACCTTGGATAGGCTCAGAGGCAAAATATCTGTAAACTTCTTAATACAGTAGTAACAAGTTAACTTATTTAAAAAAAATCTAGCATGATAGTACACAACATCCTTACCACCTTCGCTTAGTACAACCAAACAATAATTATACTGCAAGTTTGCACATACAGTAAGTTACTACTTAAATAATAACGATGGTGGGTCAAGTGCCGTTACCTTCTTGTTGGAGTCGACTTGGAAGGTTTCAAGTCCATGGCAGCGCTGCACTAAGTTCTTAACTTCAGACTTCATCTTGGAGATGTAGAGTCTCGCCACCGTGAACTCCTCCTCCAGCTTACCGTTGTTTTCTACTCCGCTCTGAAAAATTATATAATCATGTGCTTTTTATAAAAAAATATTACAGAAACTTCATATTATCCTAGCTGCCTCTACACTGCAGGGTAGAAGAGGCCTGGATTAAGTAAGTAATATTATCCTTCTTCTTCTCAAAATTCCACATATTTGAACATAAAAACTTGATTCAGAATCAATGGAATCTGATTTTCAAGAACAAGACAATGACAGATTGTTGCACCTTACAGTTCACTCACACAGTTATGAGGTCGCATGTGTAATTGATTATCACAGAAAATATTGGAAAGACTGAAATAATCGTCCGATTGTAATTTGTATTTACAATGTCATTAGATAGTTATTTTTTTTGTTCTAAATTACATTTTATCTGTAATAATTAATTTATAGAAAAACTATTGATGAATATTCTTTGCTGGTGCTTCTTAAACAGATTAAAAATGAAGTAATTCATAAAAATCTGTTTAATTTAAATAATCATAAAACTATTGTAGTCCAAAGGGAAAAGGTAGATGTAGGGGCCATCTACTAGGAAATTTTGGAAATTTTAAGGTAAAATATACATTAAAAAAAAAAAATAAATAAATAAAATTTAGTTCTTTGCCATAAATTATCACAAAATTAAAATAAGTCATTGCAAATAATAATTAAAATGTATTATCCAAATTAAGTATAACCTTGATACTAAGGCACTGTGCACACTGAAGAAACACGTTTCATAAAACGTGAAACTTTAGTATCATGAAAACACTTGATTTAAAACATACAAAAAAGAGCACACTGCGTGTCTTGAAACTGTATTTTCATGAAACATGCTTCACGCAATTAAAAAGTCAGGTTTCGTTGAAAGCATGTTACTTCATGTTTATTGTTTTGCTGATCATTTCCGTTTTGATTATTTCGTTTTGTTTAGTGTTCACTTGTTTATTTAAAATGAGTGCATTAAGATGCATTTAGTTAATTGAATGTAATACATTGAATTAATACATCTTCGTTAGATGACATGATGGAAACTGTCAGAAAAANTATGAGGTCGCATGTGTAATTGATTATCACAGAAAATATTGGAAAGACTGAAATAATCGTCCGATTGTAATTTGTATTTACAATGTCATTAGATAGTTATTTTTTTTGTTCTAAATTACATTTTATCTGTAATAATTAATTTATAGAAAAACTATTGATGAATATTCTTTGCTGGTGCTTCTTAAACAGATTAAAAATGAAGTAATTCATAAAAATCTGTTTAATTTAAATAATCATAAAACTATTGTAGTCCAAAGGGAAAAGGTAGATGTAGGGGCCATCTACTAGGAAATTTTGGAAATTTTAAGGTAAAATATACATTAAAAAAAAAAAATAAATAAATAAAATTTAGTTCTTTGCCATAAATTATCACAAAATTAAAATAAGTCATTGCAAATAATAATTAAAATGTATTATCCAAATTCAGTATTTAATAAGATTTAATTAAATTCATCTTCACCTCACTATAAATAACATATTTACTAAGATTACATTACGTATAGGACAGTTTTTTATTTTTTTTATTTTACCCATACCTCTGGAAAATGTGATTTTCTGAGAAACATGATATTGTTAGAAACCGATGGAACGCCTTCAAAAACTGCAAATTGCATTCAAAATGGGACTTATGGCAGTCTATCCACAACATTGATATTTTATCAAAGATATGAGAGATCTCCGTCAGACTAAATCTCAGTTTAGCCGGAGCTCATTTCAAACATTTCCCATCTGTAAGTTCATTTAAGTTACAGCATTGTTCATTTTTGCAAGTGGGAAATGAGGTTGCACTCGTTCGGTCTGATGTTGCATAGTAAACAAAGTACTGTGGACGGCCCCTTACCTTGATCTCGTTGTCTGCTCCCCCGAGAGCGGCCCCGATCTCAGACAGGTCCTTGAGGAGATTTGTCAACATTTCGTTGATTCTCTTCTTCTGATGAGTCGACATGTCCTTCAACTGCTGCAGCTCACTAGACGTAGAGTTCAACATACTCTGCAACATTACCACACTCGGTAAGACAACGGAAAACCCAACACAACATCAAACTAAACCTTGAAAACGTTTAGTTGTAACCTTGAGTTAAACAGGTGAATCTAATTTAAAGATTGGACCTCAGACTGAAAATTTTGACTTTTTAAAAAAATTCAGGAAAAATTATGGAATGTTCTCGGACAAATTTCAGATATACTGCAGCATGCGGAACATATGGGAATAATTTTTTAAATTTTTAGGCCAGAATTAAGTTTATTTAAAACATGGTAACTCAGCCACGTGAATTACACTTTTTTGTGCACGGTTGTTACATTTTACACTTTAAGAAAATATTTTGGTCAGTAGTTTAAAATAAAAACCTAATTTTAGAATACTGTTAAATAGCACTCTTAAAAGCCTAAACAATGAACTATAACGTAACCTAAAAAGTTTTTGAAAATAGACTTTAATAACATGCACGGTACTATATTAGCGCTAACTCCCAACTGAAGGGTTCAGCTTGTCCCCTATTAACTGTCGTAAGAAAACCAGTGTTGTGGCATTGGAAAAATCTCTCGCCACTTAAAACCTCCCTTAACCAGAGTAGGGTCACACTTGTATAATGCCACGGTAATTACAATTTTTAAAAGGACAAACTTTAACTTTAAGTTCCGTTTAGTAATAATTTATTATTTTTTATAACTAACACATATTTTAATTTTGGTAGGATCCTATTTCAAAATTATCCAATCAGTTTTAGAATAACATTGTTAACGTATGAGCTAGAGTGAAGTGAACTAGAACAACCGCCTTAAGGACAGCCACGGTCGTTACGAAAATCGCCTTTTGAAAATTTTTGTAGCGATTAAAATTAAGCGGGGTATTATTTTTTTTTTGCTCGGTTGTAGTTCTCTGAGCTTAACACGAGTTACCATGAAGAAAAATCCTGTCACTTATGTGTGACAAACCGCTGGAGTTATTGGTTAAGGACATAATACCTGTTTGTGAACGAGTTCCTCTGCGAGGTTTTCGTTTTCCTTGGACTTGGTGTCGACTTCCTGACTCTTCTGATCGTAGTTGACTGCGAGTTCCTCTAGAGCCTGAAGCACCTCCTTCACCTCCTCCTTAGCACACTCGTTCTCCTGAGTGATCCGGTTCATCTCCTGCTGCAGCATCTCGTAGTCCCGACGAGTCGACGCTATCAACTAAAACATGCAACAACATACACATCAGTCGTTTCTACTTGCAATTATTCAATTGTGATTCTAGCCTGTTTTGTTAGTGAAATATCGAGCTTAATACACAAGGGTTAAGTTCGTAACAAGTATAATTTAGAAGAAGGTAGGGTTAGCAAGATGCTGTCAAATAAAACACTGTTTAAGGTTTAAGCTAACGTTTCGCTAAATTTATTAGCACCATCAGAGCAAAATACAAAGTATAGCTAAAACATTTAGATGTTGACTCTAAGACATGTTATAATAGAATGAATAATGTGTAGTTAAAATTTATAAGTGTGTTTTTTCAGTATATTTTTCATTTAAATATTTTTTCTTTTTTTCTTTAGTTTCATATAAGCTTATTTTTCCATCATTGTAATTCTAGGTAAAGTTTTATGTTTTTAAGAAAATCTTGTTGTTTCCACTAATCTGCCGCCTACCTGACTTCTTACCCTTTTCTTATATCTCTGTATTTTAACTACACATTATTCATTCTATTATAACATGTCTTAGAGTCAACATCTACATATTTTTGTTATACTTTGTATTTTGCTCTGATGATGCTAATAAATTTAGCGAAACGTCAGCTTAAACAGTGTTTTTATTTGACAGCATCTCGCTAACCCTACCTTCTTATTACTCTTGATCTGTCACAAACTACCTTAAGTATAATATAGAGCCAAGTATAAAGGGTTTTAAGTAAATTTAACGTCTTCTCTGTTCTTAGGTAATTTTACACTCTCTGATGAAACATCTGATTTTAGTAAAAATACACAAGTTTGTGGGGAATGTATGTCATTCAACACCATCACCATCAAACTAGGGTGGTTGCTTATTAAAATATACTTAACATAGAATTGAAATAACAGTTATTCTAGCTTATTAATGCTGATAATTAAAGTTCGGATCGATATGCACTTAAAAACCTCAATATATGCATATGAAAATTGCGAAATATGCAAATAATATATGCAACTTATCCCAAAAATATATGCACTTATCCCTAATATATGCACTCAAATATGCACTTATCCCAAATATATGCTCTCCAATATGCACTTATTCCTAATATATGCACTTCAAAATGCATTTATTTTTTATAAGCTAATATAAAAACTCCAATAGACAGCTATAAATATTGAATAGTGCTAAGAAGTAAAGTGAATTTAGAGGGTTTAAAATACTCAAAAAGCTAGCATTTAAAGATTAGG
This sequence comes from Gerris buenoi, assembly GCA_001010745.2. NCBI lineage: Eukaryota > Metazoa > Arthropoda > Insecta > Hemiptera > Gerridae > Gerris > Gerris buenoi. Next base: position 283,647 of record KZ651977.1, on the reverse strand, counting down.
CAGTAGAATACACAAGAATAACCACCAAAAATAGAGATATTGGCTATATTTTAAAAACAATGAAAATGTATCATCAGCTTACAATGAATTTTTAATAAATTACTTAAATTTAAGGAACAGTAAGAAAATTTGTCTGAACTAGTAAGATTTTATCTAAATTTGTAATCTTAAAATTTCGTCTGCGGTCGGAAAGAACCATTTTTAAACGTTGAAACGTTCTCTCAATACAATGTCGCACGACACTAGTGGAATATATTTTAGGGCAGCGACGTCAGCTTATATTTCATCTCTACCCTCCGCCCCTTCCAGGATGCATGCGGGTGACATTCTCCACGGTGGTCCAGCCCGGATTACGGTGGAAAACTGCGTCCATTTTTTGTCTAACTCTTTCCCTAATTGGACCCAGTTTTTCAATTATATTTGGAAGGTCCCTGAAGTAAGCTTTAATAAAAGCCAATCTCTGAATTAAGGGCACTCTTTGCTTTTGGGATGGCCTAATTTGCCGAAGCCCTCTGACCTTAATGTAATACTCTAATGCACTTGTTGTGCATTCATTTGGTTAATGAAGTTATTTTAATCCGATAATAAGGGCAGCACTCTATATATAAATCGTCAGCGGTAGCTTTGTCCGGGATTAAGTCAAAAACAAGAAAACAAGCCTTCTTAGGGTATCAACCAGTAGTGACGGTTAAACCCCCTCTCCTGGCAGAAGCTTAAGACACGTACTTGCACAGTTACACAGTGAATGACTTCTAATATTCAAAAGGGTTTTGGTACCTAGATAATATATGTTTGACTAGAAACATGATATAAAATATGGACCTTAGTAGAAATTTCTCTCAAAAAGTAGAATATTTATTCGAAAATATTCAATAATATGCACTTATGCCGGAAATATGCAATTATATGCAATAATGCCTTAGATGTGCAAAATATGCAATTTTAAATTTGAATTTAAAGTGGCCTAGTGCATTCTAAACATCATATTCGTAAAGAAAAATCAAAAAATATGCAAATATGCAAAATCCGAACTCTACTGATAATACACTATTAATGAACAACATACAAATTATTTTAAACCGTCTTAAATTTGACGAATTTTCGTTCAAAGGAGTTAGGTCAGTCAACAATGTGGTCCAAATTAACCCCTTCGGACCACATTGTCAGGGGATTTTTTTCCCCAAACTTTTGATAATACGTAGCTGTGTTGAAGGAATAATGATCTTAGCTTGTGGATCCTACACAGTATACTTTGAAGAAGATGAGGACTGCAATACATAGTCTGTTTGTATTCACAATTTTTTGAGATAGTTGTCAAAATTTGTTTTTGCTATACTGAAAAGTTGCATTTTTTGACTTTACGCCTTTTTGGTTTTGACTTCAGAAGTGTAATCAATTCTAAATCTCTAAAAATAGTTACAAATTAGTTGAGATATGGGGAAAGGTAAAAAACTGGATGCATTAAAGAATTTAGAGCTACACAAACAATGCTTATTTATAATGTTTCAATGATATAACTGATCTAAATAACAGAACAAATCAAACACTTACACCAGGTATACAGACCTTGTCAATTCACTGAACTTTATCTTATCACATACATCATAGTTTCTTTTTCATCAAGCACATAAGGTGTAATCCAAATACTAAATGTTAGCTTTCAAGTAGTTGCTTTTTCTCGTTAAATAATTGGTTGTATTGACCAAAATTTTACGGTAATATATTGATTGGTAAGCCTTAAACACCCCAGGTCTAGAATATTTCAATGAATGAACCGATCTAAGCAACTCGATTGTGTCAAGCCTCTACAATAGTTGCTCACACCTTATACAATCCAACACCACCTGGTCCAAGTCCTTGCTACATATTATCATGTAGACTCCATTTTTATTCATCAACTGTAGATTTAGAAAATTTTGTAATTGTTGTGACATAATAGCTTTAGTCTATACGAGGTCTGTTCAAAAAATACGCGGACTGACGTCATAAAACAAAATGTACTTTATGGAGAAGTTACAAGTCTGGATCCCCTTCATAGTACTCTCCTCACCAATGCACACAGGTATCCCAAAGGTGTTACCACTTGTAGAAACAATCCTGGTACGCTTCATTTGTAATGACCATCAGCTCCTTCGTCACATTTGCCTTAATCTCAGGAATTACTACAAATCTTCTTCCTTTCAAGGGTCTTTCGAGTTTGGGAACCATGAAAAAGTCACAAGAAGCGAGGTCAGGTGAGTAGGGGGATGAGGTAGAACAGTGATCGAGTGTTTGGCCAAAAACTCGTGAGTTCTGAGAGCTGAATGGGCTGGAGCTTTGTCGTCCGTCATCAGGGGTGGCACAAATTTCACACAAATTTTTTGGGAAAAATCTCGTAAAAAGATACAACTGATACCCCACACTCTTCAGCAAGCTCCCTGACTGATGGTCAGACGTCAATTTTCCCACACCAGGGTGTTGATTTTGTCCACGTGTGGGTCATCAGCTGTCGCGGAAGGACGTCCAAGACGTTCATCGTCTTCAACGGACAGTCAAACGTTCATGCCACTTGAAACATCTCGAATGCTTCATAGCAACATCGCCTTAGGCCATGTTAAGCATAGCAAATGTTACATTTGCAGATTTTCCAAGTTTAACCCAACATTTCACAGGATGTCGTCGGTCCTTCATACCATTCATTCTGAAATGCGACAAACAAAGAAATCGCACTTCACTAGCTAACCACGTAGCTATTCAATAAATAAGATATCTGCAATCGGGAAACGTAGTTATCATCATACATAGTTATCATCAAACATAGTTATCATCAGCTGATCTGTACAAACCTAGCAACACCAAGCGGATTCCCCTAGGACCAACAGGAGCCACGCAATTCAAACAGTCCGTGTATTTTTTGAACAGACCTCGTATATAAATATCACGGAAGATAGTCAAAAGACTGAAACGATCATCTAATTGTTTTATATGTAAAATTTGTAACCATCATGTCTTATTTGTAAAGTTTTTAGCTTTAGTTGTTAAGTTCATGTTTCTCACTGTAGTCACCTTCCTGGTCCTTAATCCTCACCCCTGAGCCTGTGAGCTCCTTCACGCTAATATCCCCACAGACCCTCACAAACACTATCTTTTGTACATTCTTAACACACATATGTTTTTTTTTACTTAGTCTATGTAAAATTATCATTGGACATAATGGACAGACTGAAACTACTCTCTGATTGTTATTTTTTATGTATATTGTGGCTAAACAATTATAGATTTCTTTAAATAAGATTACCAGGTGTACTAATATTTATCATTATGTTTAATTAACACAAAATATCGGTCAATACAAGCAATTAGTTCAATCTAAATCTAGTTATTATTGTATTCGAATACAATATGAATTGAATAGTAGAGAAACATGTGAGTTACCTCTTCCTGCTCAAGCATCTGCTGCTTGAGTTTCTCAACGTACTGCGACTGCTGATTGATTTCCTCGTCCTTCTCATCCAGCTGCTTGAACAGCGCTTCTCTCTCCTCCTCCAGCTTCTGTCGCTCCTCATTAGAGAGCGACCCAAACATCATGCCGGCACCGGGTGTAGCGGGCACCGGCAGCCTTGCAGCGATTTCTAAACACAATATAAAACCACCATAAGAACTCAGAGCACTTTCCTTCCAAGCCGACTCCAATTTAATTGATAATTAATTATTATTTACGTAACGTGCATACTATAGTACAATTATGTAGAAAAGAACGGACATAGTGGAGAATCATTGAAACGTTGAGTTGACAGACAAACAATAAGGCCCTCCGCACACAGAGCAACTCAAAACAAACTCAAATCACCAACCAGTTGACTATGAGTATCAACCAGTGTAATTGAATGGGACAACGCACACGGAGCAACTCATTACAAACTGGGTTTGCTTTCTGTCAACTCAAAAATGTCAGTTGAGTTTGTTTTGAGTTGCTCCGTGTGCGGACGGTTTTAGTCACATCTCTTGATGCAGACAAACCTGTAGTAAGATTGATCATTTCAACTTCTTGAAACTTTCAAAACTCTCAAGAGACTTAATTCTTTCCCTTCTGTACTTCGACGTAAGCTCGTAATTTTCTACATAATAGCTTCTTTTTAAAAATAAAATACTAAAAGCGTTAAAATTAAATTTATCCACCAGAGTAAAGGGTGGAGGAAATAATAGAAACACCACAGGCAGCAAAAAAATCTAAAAAGGGTCACTTTACTAAGAATAAAATCTTTAACATAACAATACCATTACAAAGGAGTGAAAACGGTACAAAACCACTTTTAGCAAATTATTTTAAAATAAATGCACTTTCCTTGAATTAAGATATTAAAAATACATAAACTTAAAAGAATTTTAAGAAAAAATCTCTCCGTGTCAAATAATATTCAGTATAAACCTCATATTTCTACCGAGATTTTGGTTTTGACAATTTGGTCGATGTGGTTATTCAACTTTTGTGGTTTATTGACTATAACTCGTCAATTATGAGTTTAAATCAAATTATAATCATTTTAACACTGGGAGACAGACAGAGAAAAATAGACTGCATCAACGGGATTTGAACCACGGGCCTCTGTATTGGTTAGAGCTAGAGGTTAGCTCTGTATTGTATCTGGTTAGAGCACTGTACTGGAAATACAAAGGCTGTGGTTCAAATCACAGCGCTGGAGTCTATTTTTCTCTGTCTGTCTCTCAGTGTTAATAATGATTATAATTTGATTTAAATTAATTTAAACTTTCCGTAGTATGGAAACTACCAAAAACTTAAAAATTGAATGTCAATTATGAGTTTTACTCACCAATACACTGTACGCACCTCTAGATCTACATCGACCGAAATGTCTACAAATCTAACTGTTTTCTTTACATCAACCCAAAATCCCACACCAATCATTTTCTTTTTACTAGAGGATTCAACAATTAATTAGGCAAAATTGTAGAAACCCCACTGAAAGCCTCCTTCCAAAATCAAAATATTATTTAACACGGAGAAACTTAAGACTTATTAAAATTCTTTACGGACGAACTTATCTAAAGCTGCTATTTCTTACAGACACATTTTACTAAAAATAAGTCGAAAGAAGGAAAAATAAAACAAAAAACAAAAATAAAAGGACTAAATAAAATAGACAACAGTTGTCAGCAGTCAAGCCTTTATATAAGGAAAAGAAAAATGATTCAAAATGAAACTCGTTACAGCTTCTATAATTACTCAGTTTCACTGTGACAAAATGTTTTACCTCCGTTTAACTAGGTCCCATAGTAATGTGACACTGCTTCACTGTCATCACTAGTGTTAAACCAGTCTTAATTGTCAACATCTCTAAACATGGCAAATACCTGTCAAGTTAGACACTTACAGTTTGTTAAGAGGCATTATAAACCTTGAATTGACTTCCAGTTACTGTTGGTTTAAAGAACATCATATATCGATCAATTGATACGAAATATTAACATTGTATCTTTATTTAGATGCGTAGAAAGTGATTTTTTACGTACTTGTATTTATTGCGCATGCGCGAGTCATAAATGTGAAGAATTCCTCTTCTTTACCGCTCTAGAGTGGTAAAGAAGAAGAATTCTTCAACTTTATGCAAGATTAGCAAGTTTGTTTACATTTAGCAAAACTAATTTGATGTTTATTTAATAAAAGTAACTGTTTATATCGAGTTTTTTGTGAAAATCAATGTGTCATTTAAGTGATTATGACGAATATGAGGAGAATATTACGCCTCCCGAAATAATTAATTCCGCACAAAATACAACTAATGAATTAATGTAATTTTTATCAAAAGATAAATACGAGCTTACATACAGGAAGTTTTTTTTTCTGTATTTATTATTAAAATCGGACAATCGTAGATAAAGTAGGGTACGCAACTTGTGCGAAAACGACATTTTGCATTGCTCGTGTGGTTTTACAACCCTCGCTATCGCTCGGGTGCAAACTCCACACTCGCATGCAAAATGCTACTTTCCGCACTAGACGGTGTAATGTACTATTATTTAACTTTATTTGTTTCAAGTTTGTTCATCTGAAAATCTTGTCAGCTAAATTTGACCTAAAAAAGTTGAAAATTGCACAGATTATACAAGTGTACAGATTAATTGAATGTTTCCCAACACAGTAAAATATTCAATCATAAGAAATTATTCTCAATTTTCACTTAATTAAATCATTTTTCTTTTCCTTTTTAAAAGGCTATCTATTAAAATTAAAAAAAAAAAGTAGGGGGCAATTCTTAAAAAATCTACAAATAAAATAAAAAGGCTGGCAAAAGAGTGTGAAAATGCACAAAAACTTGTTTTTAATCGGGGTGTTGATGTGGTTGGGAGAATCGAGACAAGACTGTCTCGAGACCAAACACAACAACGCCCAGAGACAGATGTGATACATATTGCACACTAGAGCAACGCACCGATAGCTGTGTGTGTCGACAGTTCCATCCCGGCGATCATGATCTTCTCTGTCATTCAGAAACAAACAAAACAAACACGTAGCTGTAAATCCATGGCATAGGTGGCAGGAGGTACACACTCAAAACATCTACATTAGAGGTGGTTCGACGGGTTTTGTTTTTAGTTCATATCTACGGGAATAGACGTCGTCCAACTCAAGATCAGTTGTTTGATAAGTGAAGTTTTGTTAAGTCTAGCATCGACTGGTTGAGGATCATACATCTTGCTAACACATTATAATCTATGGTTGAGGATCATACATCTTGCTAACACATTATAATCTACATGACGCTCCCACCACCATTATGTTATCTGTGAGTACTAACGTGGGGTAACAAGGTTTACCTTTAGGAGGCTCGGGAGGTGCGATGGGGGTGGACGCTTCCACAGGCTCCTGTAGGTTCACCTGCTCCTCTGTACACACAGTCTCACCGCTCCTCCATCTAGAAACAAACAAACAAACCGACAAACTAAGTCCATCTTCTCTTAATAAACAATAAAAATAACATATTGTGCCAGGCTGTTTTCTGTAGTTTAGTTTGAAAATATCCCGAGGAGGTGAATGAATACAGTAGAACCTCGATAAGAAGCGTCTCAAGGGAAACAGTCTTGTTATCGAGGTGCTCTTTTTGTTGAGGGTAGAGTTATCAAGATGGTGGGTAGGGGTTTTCAAGTCTAGACTTGTTCAAGGTCGACCCATGCCTGTTTAGAGTCGTGTTATCAAGATGGACTTATCGAAACAACTTGTTATAGAGGTTCTTTGTTACATTGTAAATTGGGGGGAAAAAAAAATCCGTGTTATTGAAGTTGTTTGGATAATAATAGTCACGGCCAGCGCTGGCCAGTGATTCCCTATTTTACTGATATAACCACACATTATTATCGAAATTTCTAATATAACAACGAATGAATGATAAATGTAACCATCATTTTTAGTTTAAGCATCGTTGTTTTCAAATAATTGTGTTTGTGTTTATAACATTTAATTATACATTCTAATTTAATGGTAACTTAATAGATTTGAATGTTCTCGGTAAAAAATTGCATTGTTATATACCATTACTACGTTCACACATCGTTTTGGAAACGGTTTTGAAAACAATCCGCTAGTTCAAAACGCTGTGTGAACGGAGATCGACGGATCGTATCGGTTTAGATCCGCTACACCAAAAATACGTGATCGCAACGGGGAATCGGAATTCAAAACGCTCGTGTGAACAGGTCGTGGAGGGGATCGAGATATCAGGTTATTTTACTCTTTTCCACTTTTCAAGTTCTATACTTTCGTGAGCTTCCGTTTCTTTTTTTAAACTGCAAAAACGTTATTAAACAAAAGTTAAAACTATAAAGAACCTGTAAAAACTTTTAATAACTTGTAAATAAAAATGTAAAAATACGCGGACTTATTAGGTAACAAGAAAGAAGGTTTTACTCGT
>KZ651977.1:253215-268887 GCA_001010745.2 Gerris buenoi | reverse complement strand
ATCCACAAATCCACGTGATGATGCAAATACAATACAAATATCGGGGTTGAAACAAACCTAATATGTATTTGTTATTATAGAATATTATTATGATTAATTAATAAATAATAATATAAAGATATTTTCGTATATTATTAGTGATTTCTTAACAGGTATGTTGCATGTTGCAAAAAATATTTAAAAAATATAGAAGTTATAAAAAATAAAATGATTAATAACAAAAGAACAACACTGTGTTTTGTGACAGTGGTCTATTTGATTAAAAACTGACTGTACATGACACCGAAACGACACTAGCGCACTCCTGAGATTTCCATGACTTGTTGGTCCACCTTTAGTGTAAGATGTTTATGATAAGGACTAGATGAAGGTGAGATACTCACTGGTAACTGCAATGTGGCGGTTTGCCTTTCCTTCCTCTATGACTTCAAACACTTCATCAGGACTCGATACAAACCTCTCGGTAGCTCCCTTCACAAAGGGAACTCGGTTCTTATCTTCGTGAACACTTAGATTCACCTTACTCACTGTAACATAAGCAAATCATTAAATTTAAACACATCTAAAGCATAGGTAAACTCTCCCCGAGCAGTAAGGTTTTGGTACATAAACAGGAGGTTGTTTTAGTCCTGGATGTCTGTAACAACTATAAGAGTTATACAGCTCATAGAGTTACAAACTAACCCCTGTGTCCTGTAAACTATTTGACACACGGCACGCCTAAGTCTTCCATGGGTTGTTGCACCCCAAATTATTATTATCGGGTTTTTCGTATAAATATTGACTTTGTGTACCCTCAAATACTATATGTTTATCACGAAGGATCCTTCAGGGTATAGAAAAAAAGAGAAGTATAACTACATAAACGTATTCCCGGCCATTTTCAAGCCTAAATAGCAGAATTTATTGAATTACATACAAAACATTGACCGTATTAACATCCGGAGGACAGTAATAAAAGGAATTACCTTCGTAATTTACACTAGTGATAGTGCTGTCATTGATTAATCAAGTTCTATTCGGACCTTAACGGTTCCGTCGTCTACACATCCAAAAAAACAAAACATCACAACAGATCCTACTACTCTCTCGTACCGGTAAATTAAAACATTGAGCATAAATAACATAAAACTAACAAAGAAAAAACTATTGACAATAGGGTAACTATAAATTAATTAAAAATATCACAGAATTTAATAAATAAAAAAATACCTCTGAAAAAGATACCTCTGCTATCAACTCTTATCACTACGTTATCACATCGGTAGTAAAAACATTGATTTAAAGTTTTAAGTAATACATTAGAAATACAATCAATAACTGATTTAAAAATCATAAAAACGGAATAGATTTACAGTCTAAAATGAATAAAAATTTAAAACGGGAAGATATAAGGTGACTAAGACAAATAAATTAATACTAATAAAAAAACATAATCAAATCAGCCTAGACTGTTCCCCAGGGCGGGAATTATGAATAGTCTGACTGTATATCCCACCATAAAACTTATTAAGGGAACGAGAATCGGTTTTGATATTGACAGTTTTATCTAGCTTGATGGCTATGTTGAGAGCTTCCAACATTTTTCTCCAACTTGTTTTTGGTTCTCTCCCTATGATCTTAGTTTCCACAAAATTGAATTTATGTTTCGGTGCTAAAGTATGACTAGAAAAGGCTGTGTTGGAGTTTCACTTGTTTTGATCATATTTGTGTGTTTTTGTTGTTTTTCTATACCCTGAAGGATCTATCACAATAAACATAAACATTGGGTTTTTCAGTTCTGTGTCCAACTCCACAAACAAACAATATGTAAGTAATTTTTTTTTTTTTTAATTATTTTAAGTTGGTAGAGTATCAGTTCACATAATCATAATAGGTTTGTTCCAACTACACTTCAAACTGGTTTGAAGTGTAGTTGGATTATGATATAAATCAACAATTTGATAAATACCCCAGTTTTATGTAAGTCAAAGTTCGGATATAAATTAAAAAGATTACAGAATCGGCGTCCTGGAGAGAATGGAGTTGGATAAGTATTGATACACACTTTTAAATCATTGCCAAGCACACCTTTAATCCCTGCCTCCCGGGTAGGAATCAAGGTAAACCTATAAAAGGATGACACTAAGTATGCATAACGGTATGCTAGGTCCGGCACACCAACTCTGGATATGATCTAAGACAGACGGTGTAAACTTCAAACCTTGACACATGCTTATATAGTTATTACTGTTACTTCCCCTCGTGATGCAGATAACTACATCCCTTAAAATAAGCTCACACAATAAACGCCTCGGAATACAATGTCGGACAGTATACAAGACTCGTGATAGCTTACCGTCTAGCAGATCCCTGATCTTGTCCATATAGATTTCAAAGTAGGAGACCTTGATGTGGAACTCCAAGTTCTCTTCCATGGCGTAGATATGATTGAATATGTCGTTGACTATCCTCGGAATGATTCCCTGCTTCAGCTGGTCCCCTATCACTCCTTCCATCGTGTGTGTCTTCCCGGAGGATGTTTGCCCGTAAGCGAATATCGTACCGTTGTACCCGCACAGCACATCTACAAACAACAACCGCATCGTTAGAACAACACTTCATTATTCTATACAGCGTCAATCATTCAATCAAAGTTCTAACACACAAGTTTTCCATAACTGAACAAAGTATAAACATCAAGTAAACAGTTAGAAAAGTTATATATTGTTGGATTATAGAAAGGTAATGTACAAACTTGTAATATACTACACAAAAAGTAGAACAACTTTTTTTTATAATACAGCAAGGACCCTGGAAATCCATACTAATTGGGACCAAGGCCTGTTCAGATTATTGGGTTTTTTCTTTCATTGTCTATTAAAATTGATAACATTGTTTCTGGCGTAATTTATAAATATTACAACTTTTTTTTTTTTTTTTTTTTTTTTTTTTTTTTTTTTTTTTCCACCACGACTAGGAACTACAGGAAACAGAATCTTCATGTAATATGCACATGAACAATATTTACCGGTGCGTGCAATATGTCACAGAAATACAGTTCCGTTCAGTATAACTACATATAGTTAAGTATTATTCTTTCAACTTCTTGTAACATTGTTTTGCCTCAAAAGTTGTTTGGATTTACAGGGTTCAACTGTATATTTAAAGTTTGTTAACGTCATATTTTTCAAACTTGAAAAACATTTATTCATTACGGTTAAATTTAAAAAAGAAATTTAAGTAATAAAAAAGATAAACTGAAGAATGTGAAAATATGATATATGAAATATTAAAATGCATTATATTTAGGATTACAAAATAAATACACCTGTAAGAGAGTGTAAGATATTTGAAAATTATGTTTTGATGATTTTGGCTTCATAAAACCTGTTCATTTCTTTACCAGTAAAATCTTTTTAGTTTCATCGGTTAAAAAGTCTCTGATGCCGAGACTTTTTAACCGATGAGGTATAAGATGTGCACCTCATTAAACCATCAGAACATCATATCATTCTAAGTAGGTTTCTTACAATACAACTTCAACAAATAAAATAAAAATCACTAGAAAACAGTGTAATAAATATCGTCATATTGCAAGAAAAGTCACTATATGTGCACTTTTAGTTGTTACTTCATTAATTAGTTAATGATGCCAGACTTAATAGCACAAAGTAGGCCTTTAGTGAAACATCGGTTAATTAGTCTAAGTGTCCTCACTTAAAATGATTGAGCTCTATTACAATAAAATATCATTACGTGCCAAGTAAAATTAGTTGGAAATAAACACCGTAAAATATCATTATATAAATAAAACAAAAATAACGAAATAAAATAAATGAAAGACTTATCATATTGATAAAAGTGCACACAACAAAAGGAGTGTTTCCTGCAAGGGGACGATATTGTAGTACAATAGCAGAGTCGAGTTACATTACCTGATACGATAGATTTTGCAGCTTCATTGTAAACCTTTTCTTGGGATGCATTGGGCTTAAAAACTTTGTCAAACAGGTAAACTTTACCCTGTAACACAAATAAACAAACACAACTAAATCAGTTCAATGACTAACACGTGTATTTTATGCAAATCAATATATTTAGAAAAATAAAATGTTACTGAAAACGTCCAAATCGAAGAAACGGCAGCGTGCAAGGGAAGTTATCTGGAAAAAAAAATTAAAAAAACAAAACAAATTCTGTCGTTTTGAATGTGGTCAAAATGATTAAGAAAGTTGAAAATAAACGGATAAATCCATACCTGGAGAATCGACAATTCAAATCTGTGTATCGGAGGTAAAGGGCACTATCTCCATTTTTATTTTTTTTACGAAATTGAGGTTTTAACAGTTTCCAGAGATTTAAGAATAAGTTAGCACCAGATAGCGCCCTATACCTACTCCACTTAGTAAAAAATAAAAGTACCAAATTAAAAAAAATAAATAAAAATAAAAAGTGTAAAAAAATCATTAAAATAGCTCTCCCGAAAAATTTACAATTTGGCACATAGTGCCCTTTACCTCCCGATACACAGAAATAAGTTCAGAAGAAGAGAAACCAGGCGAAGATATTGTCTACAACTTGGCGCACATCGACAGGTGGTTGGGCATTGTTAAAATGGACACGCCCAAGTGGACGTAAGCTGAAAGGAAAGACCGGAACCAAGCAGAGAGATTTATCGGTGGGACGCCCAATAAATCAATTTGATTAGTACAAAGCAAAAGACCTGTAAAGCAGCACCTAGCTAATCATCCATTGTTCCACTTGANTTTTTTTTTTTTTTGCGCCTTAACAACTTGGGCTATTAGCGCATACTCATGTTTTGTAGCATCTTCATATGTTCAGGTAAGTGTCAAATTTCTTTCATAATGTCAATTTCGTGTAGGTAGTCCAATAGTCTTTCAGTGGTAATTTCGTTGTCTTGGAGAATTTCAGAAATGCTATTCGGTATTTGGAGTCGTTGTCAAATGTTATCAAGTTGCGAGCAGTCACAGAGGATGTATTTATTTTTAAATATCAAAATCTTTATTAATTTCATAGTGTAAGGCATAAAATAAGTCAGTCCCAATATTAATATTATTATATTTTTGTAATTATTATTGTTCTTTATTTAAAAAATACAGGACCAATATTAATTGATTGATACCTTTATTAATTTATTTTGAATCATACTTAGAAATTTCACTAAAATTAGCGTAATAATTAAATTTAAGTTAAAGTGGCGAGGTTACTATTGAAATTGAAGTGCAATCACACGCAGATAAGACTGCCCTTTACACCAACACTCGACACTCCTCCTTCACCTCCCTCATAGACAAACTTACCAGACACACTGACACACAAGCTTTTTAAAACTGTTATCATCTTGGTATAATTATGGTTTTTTCAAAAACAAAAAGAGTCATAAATAATTTAAAAATTATTTTTTAAAAAAACTAAGGATACATAAGAAAGGATATTGTAAGCTAACGTAGGACAATATAGTTAAAATTTAAATGGGGCCATCAAGTGTCTGCTTGAAACCCAAATTACCAACAAACTATTCCCAATTTTTTGGTGCCCACACTAAATACTCTTAAAGGAATATTGTATTTACAAATATATTTGAATTATTTCTCTATTAATATTCAAACTATGAATAAAGTAAAATATAGTTTGAACGTTGAGACTAAGAGCCTTTCAATTGTATAATACAATATGTAACAACTTATTATTTACTTAGTTATTATCAAAATTATTTTTTACTTATTATCAAAAGTATTATTATTTATTTTTTACTGTTCAAACCATTTTTTTTTTTTAATAATAAAACTTTATTAAACCATCAGAACATCATATCATTCTAAGTAGGTTTCTTAAAATACAACTTCAACAAATAAAATAAAAATCACTAGAAAACAGTGTAATAAATATCGTCATATTGCAAGAAAAGTCACTATATGTGCACTTTTAGTTGTTACTTCATTAATTAGTTAATGATGCCAGACTTAATAGCACAAAGTAGGCCTTTAGTGAAACATCGGTTAATTAGTCTAAGTGTCCTCACTTAAAATGATTGAGCTCTATTACAATAAAATATCATTACGTGCCAAGTAAAATTAGTTGGAAATAAACACCGTAAAATATCATTATANAAAAAAAAAAAAAAAAAAAAAAAAAAAAAAAAAAAAAAAAAAAAAAAAAAAAAAATTGAGCCTTAGAAGACCACTTGTTCCCGAGGGTAAATATAAACAAGGATGGGGATGTGGCATTGATTGTGCGGTGCAATTGTTCTGAGAAGCTGAAGGAAAGCCCCGAATCCGTACTAATATGAGTTCTGCCGCATTGCAAAGTTAAGACTCCACACAGGAAGGCTCCAAACATAATATCATCCACGAGAGCAAAGCAAACATTCTTTTGTATCTGAGTAAGCATAGAGAAGTACCACTGAATATGTTTCCAAGGTATACAATATATAAACTTTATATTACATTTTCAGTATTTAGTTGTCTTCAAATATTATTGTTTCATTAAAAATGTTCATTTTGGATTTCAAGAAAAATGTTAAAAAATGATTGTTAGAAAATGTGTATTATAATATTAGGGAGTTCCTTAATGGTAATAGTTAAATTATATCTCACTGACATATCCTAATGTTTTCAAGAGAAAACTTAATGGACGAATATATCTAAATCTAAAATTAAATAAATGGTCTATTTTATTGAATAATACCATTTATACTTCTGTATAAAAAAACAACAAATTTAACCCTTTCTCTCTCTCTATAAATATATGCACTCAAAAGAACAACTATCAAGAACAAATACACTTCAAACACACTCACACGAGCTTAGTGTTATAAGAGCAACACAGAGGAAAGGGGTTCATTCATAAATATCCTTTATATACACTTCTTTTACAACATGCAGAGCAAAATTAAAGTACCCAACATTATACTTTTGATCTCAAACCCCCTCCACTTGGCAACTAATTCAAACACATAACACAGACTGTCACACAAGGACAATATAATGGAACAAGAAATAAGACAATGTGTTGTTAGTTGTAATCAAAGCTAATGGAGAAAGGAATCGAGGGAGGGGATACAGAGAAAGGTTGTACGAGACAACGACAACGTGGAAGGTAGCTACAAATTACAAAGACATTAGACATATTAAAACACTACAAAGAGAGACAACAGTGTTGTGCTTCCCTCCTCTCTATCTCTAACCCCTCCTCTCTAACTCCTGCTCCTCTCTAACTCCTGCTCCTCTCTAACTCCTGCTCCTCTCTAACCCCTGCTCCTCTCTAACCCCTCCTCTCTAACTCCTGCTCCTCTCTAACTCCTGCTCCTCTCTAACCCCTGCTCCTCTCTAACCCCTGCTCTCCTCTCTCACACAGACACCTCACCTTACTTTGACAACAAATTAAAACCATTCGTCACCTTATAATAAACAATCTTCTCTTTAGAGTTTCAATATCCTTTTACATTACGTTTACTATTATGGCATAACCATACTCTCTGAGAAATTACAAATAACTAATTTTTACTGATACTCTATGCAACTTACTTCTAAAGAATAAAGAGTTGGGCAACTTTTTTCCCAAATTCACTGAATTGACTGACCAACTGATCATCTGTTTCATCATTAGTTATTAGAACAAATTTAATTCACTATTACCACATTGCACAAATAATCAGAAGATTTACATCAAATTGTTGTAAATCTTCTATTTGTAATTGACTTAAGGTGAAAACGCACGAGATAGAAAACTAGCGTATAGTTTTTACTATAGGTATGGTAAACTAGCATTCATGCCTACATGAGCTCTAGTTCTAGTCAGCTATACGTATAATTTACTATCCTAGAGTCAAATTATACGCTATACATACAGAAATATTACTATACAGAGGGGCCACATGAGAAATAATCAAAACTATACAAGTATAGTTTTGATTCCTTCTCGTGTGGCCCCTCTGTATAGTAATATTTCTGTATGCATAGCATATAATTCAACTATAGGATAGTAAATTATACGTATAGCTGACTAAAACTAGAGCTCATGTAGGCATGAATGCAAGTTTACTATAACTATAGTCAGTGGCGGTGATAAGGGTAACTTTTTTTTTATCTTTGAATTCAAAAAATCCAAGTCAGAAATTTGTTTAAGACATCAAGGAATATTTTGAGTCTTGTGTCTGTCTGTAGGCCAATCTGTCATTCAAATTGTTGGAAAACCACCACACCTTAAAAACTAATCATCTCATTATAATGAAAATTAGGCGTTAGATCACAAATAGTCTCATTAATTTCAACCTTCTATGTACATATGCACAAAACATTTTTTTTTTTTTAAATTGAAAGCTATTTGTTTATAAGTACTCATCCCACCTGGAAATTTGGATGGTTTATTGAATGGTTGTCCAACACAGATGGTCCAATAATAATTTAAACTGTCTGCTTGAAAAAAAAAAATCAACAATTTTGGCTGATTTAAAAAGAAGGGGGGGGGGATTAAATAAATTAGACAATAATGGGCTGTAAAAAAGATGATTGAATAAAGCAAACCACAGGAGTTTTTCATTTCTAAAGCAAAGCAATATATAACTAATTATTTAACTTATTACAAGAGGGAATTTCAGCGAGATTCCAATGCAACAAAATACCAATAAGCAATAGTTTACAGGAGGTAACAGGTGCACCAGGGCAATTAGAATCCAAGAGATTCCAACTGCTCCCCTAGCACACTGCACATATTCCCAATATATTAGTGCAACGTGGAAGGCTTGTCAGGGGGGGGGGGCTGTTCTCTATATGATTGGAATTTCAATACAATAATAATTAATAATCTCTATTCAGTTGTGTTGCCAAACTAAGCTGACTTACTGACAACAACTTAACTAATATTCTAGGGCAGCGGTTCGGGTCCAGTGGTACGCGCTGCATAAATATTTGCGGTTGTTAGGAGCGTATTCATCCCTTATATACCTCTAAACCAAGCATAGAAACAGACTGTCCTGCGTTGAGAGTGACGCGCTTAAAACTCAGCCCCATCACTCAAAAAAAAATTGTTTTAGCCAATTATTACAAGCACATTCATCCAATTAACCTGCCTAACCATATTGTTTATTCTTTTCTTATGACGTATTCTTTTAGTATTTTCTTTATAAATGATTTTTTTTTTTTTTTTAAATACAAATTTTATTAACATTCTATGTTCTATTTGTGTTATTTTGTTTTAGTTTGATGTTCTTTGTTCTTTTATGGATGTTTTTTCATAAAAGAATGTTTTTTGAACAATTTTTATTTAGTACTTATTTTAACAATCATATGCTCAAACACCTTCTCTCTATCCAGAGGATAGAAGGTAAAAAAAAATATTATACAGAACGCAGGTCTGGTACAACATAAATTAAAAAATGTATGCCACAAAAAAAAGGTGATACCCTACGTTTTTGAACCTTTAAAACTCAAAATTTTTCCAGACCCCCTTTCTTCTGTAAAAAAAGAGTTCTGGATATTCCTGTATAAACATCAGTGGTACATGAAAAATTCAAGACATATTAAGTGGTACGCCACCAAAAAATTTTGGGAACCCCTGTTCTAGGGAACTCCTAGAGGGCGCCAGCCTGCTTATCTACAGATAGATGATTGAAATGTAAACAACATTGTCACTTTAATGTCTTCTAACATGTACTCAGAGGTAAACTTGAAATTGGGAAATATTGATAAGGCTCCTTTTAATGAATATTGTGAGTAATGAACCATCCAGACATGTGTTTTAGCAACAAACCAAACAATATTTCAGCAAATATTTCAGTTGATAACTTTACCTCATACAAGTAGGTAACCCCCATTTTCTATACATTTAATGGCAACATTGGCATCTTTATTTGGGACCTACTACTACCGTAGTACTACTGGGTGAAAGTTAGGGACTAATTGTGCAAGTATCATTTTAAGAAAGGCAAGGATCAGCCCAAAGTTTAACACAAAACCTAAAATAATAAATTTCGTGAAAAAGCCAGTAAACGGGACAGTTTCATTTTTACTTTTGTCTAATGGTTGCTCTATTCAAACTATATTTGATTGGCAGTTGATATTGACGTAATTATAGTTAGTTATAGACAACTAAAGTCACATATAACTAAAGATTTATATAATCCGAGTTATTTTCGGTAATAACCAAAATAATTTGTGTAAGTTTTTCAATTAAAGTTTTACTCATTTTCTGTCATTTTGTTTTTTCCTTCACTGTCATTTACAGAATATTATTGTTGTATAATAAGTGTAAATATAATATTATTATATATATCAGGTGATTTACATGAAAATAGGCTATTACAGGTATGATTTGTACACATTGGACACCATGCAATGTAGCATGGTCAATTGAGAATAATGTTACAAACAACTCGATACGGACACACAGACCCCGTGTACAGACTGACACACTGACACCGAGGGGGGGGTGTAGTATTGACTAATGCATTACCCCCCCTCCACGCTGGGCTCAGCTCAATGTCATTGCACTTTGTAAAGGGAAATATTGAGAGATTTTCCCCCACTCTGTGAAAACCATTCACACACAGATAGAGTGGGGGGGGGGGAGGAAGAAAATTCAAAGCAAGGTCACACACACACACACACACACCAAGCTACCCGAACCCTGCCACCTCCAACCCACTACATTATACCACAATTCAGACAAAGTCAATTATAATCATTTGATTACGAGCAAATAGAGCAAATAATTTAACTAAATCATTTAATATAAATTTATAAACAGTTTGTCCCAAGATACAAGTACTCTAGAAAAGAAAACTACTATCAGAAAAATTAAACATTGTTAAAAAATGATATCATTCAAAAATGTATTGCCTCCAACTTCTGTTTAAATTTTAACATAAAATTCATAAATTCTCAACTAGAACTTTCAACATGGAGAAGAATATAGGATGATCCGAGTAATTCATCCCATTAGCTTATTTACATGATTAGCATGTTGTTCTATCATTCATTTATATGATACTGATTAAAATTTAACTATTGGTTGGGGTTAGCTTAGTTTATTTATAGAAAATTTACTAAATTTTAATATTTCAGAAATTAAACTAAAATTTCAGAAAATAAACTATAACTATAACAATATAATACTTATTCTTTGCAATTCTGAACCACATTTCAAAATATTTTTTTTTTTTTTTGATAACGCTTACAATAATAATGGTAGTTAAATCTTTTTTACTTAAGAGAATTTTTTTTTTAATAAATCTAATTCACCCCCAGCACAAAAAAAAAAAAAAAAATCAGGAAAAGCCTAAAGATAAATAAATTATTTCTCGTCAGTACTGTTATAGTGGGAAATACTGTGTACCCAATAATAACTTGAAAACCATGAAATACGTTTAGTTCAATANTTCCCGTAGTTAATAATAATTATAATTTGATTTAAATTAAAATTTAATCTTTCTGTAGTATAAATACTACCAAAATCGTAAAAATGAATAAATTTTAATATTTCAGAAATTAAACTAAAATTTAAGAAAATAAACTATAACTATAACAATATAATACTTATTCTTTGCAATTCTGAACCACATTTCAAAATATTTTTTTTTTTTTTTGATAACGCTTACAATAATAATGGTAGTTAAATCTTTTTTACTTAAGAGAATTTTTTTTTTAATAAATCTAATTCACCCCCAGCACAAAAAAAAAAAAAAAAAATCAGGAAAAGCCTAAAGATAAATAAATTATTTCTCGTCAGTACTGTTATAGTGGGAAATACTGTGTACCCAATAATAACTTGAAAACCATGAAATACGTTTAGTTCAATAACCAAAACAAAGGCTTCACACAAAGAATTGTAATTGAAATTATTGACCAGTTTTGGCTGTTCTAAAACAGCCTTCTTCAGATAATCTAGAGATTACTGCATGGACTTGGAAAGTAAAACTTGTCACTAACCTCAAGATTACCTGATGAAGGCTGCTTTAGAACAGCCGAAACCGGTAAATTAGTTCAATTTCAATGTTCTGTGTCAAGACGTTGTTTGGTTACTAAAACTACACCTCCCTCACAATGAGTCGCTCTCACACACTCGAGAAAATCACTGTTGAGCATCTTGAAAACATATTTTATTTTTATAAGCCGATTTTCAATTATTATTATTTATTTATATTATAACTAGCCATTAAGCCCGTGGCAATGGGCAGAATAAATATGGTTGGAAAAAAAGAGCTGAGAGATAATCAGTTATAATTAAAATATTTAAATAAATATTTACTGTTTAAATAGTAAGTTTTATGCTAGAAGATTCATTACAGTGGGATGGCTCAGCAGTTGAGTGATAGCTTTATGTGCTGGAGGTCACTGGATCAAACCCAGCTTATGGCTCATCAATTTTTAACGTTATAAATCATTTAGAGGTGAGTCGCTGTCGCCGTCACCGGGACTCCACTCGATTATTATAAAAGATTTGAGTATTAACCACTTGATTTGTTATGGTCAGTTCACGGATGAATTTTGAGATATTTGGACCGAGATTGGAAACTGGTGGCAATGAGCCACAGTTGGCAACAAAATTTGCCTAGGCGCACACTGGAGACAGTCTACAGACTGTTTTGTCTCCAGTGTGCGCCTAGGCTTAGAAGTAAGTTTACTTTACAAAGGCAATTTCTGAGCATTAGCCGACATCTTCAGCACCTAAAAACAACTCGACACAACCAACTGCCTTCTTTTTACAACTAACTCTTCTTTTAGTTACATATGAAGTCTGTTAAATTAAATTCTTCCTAGTTCAACTATAGCTAGAATTTTGAACAGTACTTAACTAAAAATAATTGTATAGAACATATTCTCTTTAACTCTGACAATGCTTAAGAAAAAAGGAAAACTACTGTTGAAACTGAAACTGGTCAACTCGAGATAATATAATACTTTTAGTTAAAAACAAAAATGGATTAAAAACAAACCTCGAAATACTAAGTAGGCAAAAGATGAAAAAATTGAGCCATTTTTTCTTCTTTCTTTCACAATTTCTCTCCATTTCTCCGAAATATATTTATAATACTACAAGGCAGGAGTTAATTTAATTATTGTTACATTTTGTAAACAACAATTTTTTCAAGTCTCCAAATTCAGAAACTTATTTTTTTATTTTTTTTTCTGTTTCAGATATCATAGAAGATATTTTGTGTTCTCGTTTCTGTCTATCCAACATTTTTTCAAACCAACATATCTTATAAATTACACATCCAATTTGAATGAAATTAGGGTGGCAGGTCAAAATAAGTCGATTTTCAGTCCCATGGATAACAAGTGTAAAGAGGCAATCGACCGGCATGTAATGGAAGAAAGCAAAATTATTTATTCTTTTTTAAATACACTGGAAATGGTCCAAGTGTTCCAACAAGCTAAACGATAAGTTGAAAGGTGCAATTGTATTTTTATAAGAGCTATAAAACTTTATTACAGTTTCCTCTCACAAAGTAATATGATTCTACAGTCATATAAACTCTTCCCTCGTGCTCTCATAACTCTTTTAAAAATATGGATACAAACCACAATTCCCAATAGGATTGCAAAAACAGAACATAAAACTTATACAAGAATCAGAAAAAGCAAGAAATTTCAAATTAATGGTCAAAAAAAAGTCCCCCGACAAACTACGGTTTTGGAAAACAGTTACCGTCTACAGAAAAGAAAAATGAACAGACTGACAAGTTAAGTAAGATGCATTCAATACAGCTACTGTACGATAGCAAACATGATTTACCTATACATACAATAAATGTACACAAAAAACAAGAAAGTATAGTTCACACATCAAACTGGAATTTCCAATACATAAATCCCAATGTCAAAAAATTAAGACCGCCCTTTTCTTACAAAAACAAACAATTATTGCACTCACAATAAAAAAAAAAAAACAAAAACAATTTTTAAGTTTTTGCTAGTATTCATAGTATGGAAAGTTTAAATTTTCATTTAAATCAAATTATAATTATTAAAATATAAAATAAAAAAATCATTAAACAAATTAATTACTCTACTCAGCTTCAAATTACAAACTGTAGAGACCACTCAATACCAAACTAAAACCATAACTGCCGACAGAAAAACAACCGTTTCTAGTTTCTACTATAATAGACAACAATGAAATCAGCCACAAAATAAACCCACTCAAAACAACAATATCGCTCTGATATACACAAATACTTTCGTAGCTTATGCCAATAAAGAAGTTCATTTTAAAAAAAAGAAACAATAGATATTTCTGAACTAAGACAAGGTGCTTAATCAAATCAAGTCCACGACGAGTTTACTTAGGGTTTGAACTTTGTTGAATAGTAAATAAGACAAGCAACTGAGGGCAAGTAATTGCCCTCAGTCTGAAGTCGGGGGACATCTGCAAATCTAATGATGCTTCAAAGTCGACCTGATAACAAAACGACGACATCTTCATAAAATCCAATATTTCACAATTTTAGAAAAAGAATCTTTAAAAATGAATATGAAAGAATTTGTTTCAAGAAAAACAAAAAATTAAGCAATTATAATAATTCAATTACTTAATTGAATTATACGCACATTCAAAGAATCCGTTCAATTTATAAGCGACACACTAGTCAACATCAAACAAGAAAACTAGTCAAATTGAAATATTATTTTTATCAGATGCAGTCAGTGCAAATTTAAAACTTAATCAATTTAACTTTTAAAAAAACACAACTACTATAAAACTACCGATAGCAACTCTAGCGGTTGAAACCGGAAAATGGCCGATATTATCTGTTTATGTTTCTCATAATCAAACTGATATATCTCTTTGTAAAAGGTCTGTTTCACAACAATTACTCACCAAGTTACAGAAAAATTACAGTTTAAACAAAAAATCAACTTAAGAGCTTAAATAAAACAAGTAAGGCTCGCTTCACGTAAGTACGTGAGGCGATAATCGCCGGTTTCTGTACGATTAAGTTCAAATATTAAGTGTAATAGTTGCATATTCTTTTTCTACACTTCAAGACCTTTAAATTCATGTATAACATGCCATGGTAACTAAAAACTTTTTTTAGCCACCCGCCATATTGGCCGCCATCTTGAAAATATAAAGTGTAAAATTTTAATAGTTGCATATTCATTTTCTACACTTCAAGACCTTTAAATTGATGAAAACTTCAAAATTTGTCCAGTTGTCTAAAATGCCGAGATGCACCTGTGTGCCAAATTTCATGTTTCTAGCTATAGTAGTTTATGAGTTGAAACAAGCCAACAGACGGACAGACAGAGCTGTTATATAAGGTTTCATTTTAACTTTGTACAGAAACCTAAAATAGGATAATGAGTAATAAACAAGTCTCGATACCTCGTACTGCTGGCTCTTCCTTAGTTCTTTTATTCACACAGCCCTGGTATACACCTATCTTTTACTGTTGCTTTAAGTCTTAATCGTACAATATGTAGCAAGTAGAGATATAACTCTTACTATGTTAAAGCAAATCACATAATTGTGGTGACAATGTTTTTTTTTAAAGTTATGATAAACAGCAAAGGTTATTACAAGACAGTGGATCTACTGCTTATTAATCTGCCTGATGTGTTGTGCTACTTAGTTAATATAAAAATCTATATCTGTGTATTGGAGGTAAAGGGCACTATGTGCTAAATTGTAAATTTTTCGGGAGAGCTATTTTAATGATTTTTT